>CAUYRT010016272.1:0-119144 GCA_963574885.1 Lepilemur ruficaudatus | reverse complement strand
ACTAAAATTTCCTCCACTATGATGAATCAGTGGAACAAAATCACCTCAGAGAGTATGCATCAATTATAAACACCCTTGTGGCCGGGCACGGTAGCTCACGCCTGTCATCCTAGCACTCTGGGATGCCGAGGCGGGTGGATCGCTCAAGGTCAGGAGTTCGAAACCAGCCTGAGCATGAGCGAGACCCCGTCTCTACTAATTATAGAAAGAAATTTATTGGCCAACCATATATATATAGAAAAAATTAGCGGGGCTTGGTGGCGCTTGCCTGTAGTCCCTGCTACTTGGGTGGCTGAGGCATAAGGCTCGCTTGTTTCCAGTTTTTTTAGTTTGGTGTGTGGTTTGCTTACGCCACGGCAAACTTGCCCGGGATGCAGTTTGTTACTCTGTCTCAAAAAAAAAAAAAAAAAAAAAAAGAACATGGCCGATATGGACTGATAAGGAACAATCTCCAAGATATTTTGTAAGTGTAAAAAAGCAAGGTTCACTGCAGTACAGGTTGTAGAGTGTGTTACTTTTCACGTAAAAAAGAGGAAGTACAGAACATATGCTGACACCTGCATATATTATCTCTGACGAGGATGCTCAAGAAACCGGTATGGCAGTGCCCTGGGGAAGGGCGTGGAGAATTGGGAGACTGACTGGCTTTTCACTGAAATGTTCCATTTAAATATTTTTTGCACTGTATGTATGCACTACTGTTTGTGAAAAATTATGTTTAAAAAATAATTTCTGAACCTGGATGGGGAGTTGAAAGGCTTGATTTCTAGGGCCTGCTCTGACACTAGCTTGGGATGACTCCCTGTGTGACCTCAGGGAGGAAGGTATCCCTTCTGAGCCTCAAGGTCCCTCTACCAAGAAGCACAAGATAAGACAAGTGCCAAGACTCCTTAAAGCTCTAAAGTCCCAGCCCTAGAAACTGCAATGGCTGTGGGGCAGGGAGGGGCTCCTGGTCCTTGTGCTTGTGGGAGCAGAACAGAGGGTCAGCTGCCTGGTGTGTCTTCTAAGATCCCTCCCAGCTAGCCAACCTGCTGTTCCTTTTTCCTTCTCCCGCTCCCAGAGCCCTGCCTGGAAACTCTTGGTTCATATTTCCTCTCTAGGTTACCCCTGGCAATGGTCCTGTCGTCTGGGTTGGAGGTCAGTCCTATGGAGCAGGGACGGATGACACAGCACTGGGCACCCACGTGGGGCTGAGATGTCTGTGGTGGCAAAGTCTCATGTTGGGAAACAAAACCACTCGTCCCACCCAGAGATCAGCCTTGGCCTCAATCCCATCCCCTTCCCCTTTCACAGCTGCCAGCAGAGCAGGAAGTGTATCAGGAAGCTCTCCATTCCCACTGCCTCTTCAGTTCACTCTTGGTCATCACCCAGAAACTTTTGTGGCTCCCTACTGCCCCACAAACCAAGTAGACATTCTTCAGCTAGACATTCAACGTTCTGCATTTTCTAGCCTCAATCTAACCTGCTGTTTTTTCTCTCTGTCCATTATTGTTCCTTATTAAAAGCAATTTAAAAAAATACAGATTCAGTTACATCCCTTCCCTGTTCAAAACTCTTCTATAGCTCCCTATGACCTATAGAATAAAGTCCAAGCTCCCCAGCCCACATTCAGAACTAGCCTCTACCTCCCTGCCCAGCTCCTTCTTCAGCTGCCTCTCCCAAAATCGACTGAAACTTAATGGCTTTCGAGCACACTGTACTATTTCTTGCCACAGTGTATTTTCACAAACTATTTCTTTGGTTCCCTCCATGTATTAATATAAAGGGTTCTTCTACATCAATAAGAAAAAAATACAAACAATTTAAAATAAAAATGTCCAATTGATTTATCTAGGTAGTTCTAAGAAAAAGAAATACAAATAGCCTATAGACATACAAAAAGGTACACAACCTCACACTTACAAATCATAATGATGAGATGTCATTTTAATTCATCGAATATACAAAAATTCCTAGAATGCTCATGTCTTTTCACCTATTAGCTTAAGTCCAAACTCATCCTTTAAATCCAGCTCCTCTAGACATCATCTTCTTGGCTCCCACAGTGCCCTGTGCATCCTGAAACAATACTTAATAGAGCCAGGCACAGAGCAGACATTCTATAAATGGTAGCTATTGATGAAAATAACAACGGCCACACTGTTCCATGATCATCAGCTAATGCGTCTGCTCACCTGGCCAGAAGGTCTCTGAGAGGAGGGATGGAGTCTGATTCATCACTGCATTGCCAGGACCAGCACAGGGCCTCCTACAGAGCTGTGCCCTGTAAACGGATAGGCAGTGGGGACAGGTAAGGTACCTGAGGCAGAGGGAGGGTTGGAGCCAGGAGCCAGCCCGCAGGGGCTGCTTTGCTGGGGAGAGTAGGTGCCATTGGGTGGGGAGGTGCCATTGGGTGGGGAGGGCCACAGGTGGGCACAGCCCCAGGCTTGCAATAAATACAACTTCCACTAATTGGTGCCCACTCCCTGTCAAGCAGGCACTGTGCCAGGCACTTTACCCACACTATTGCTAGTCCTTGAAATTCTGTGAGATGGGTGGTGCCTCTTCCTCTTACAGGTGGGAAAAAGAGGCTCAGAGAGGGTCAGTGACTTTCCTAAGTGGGCTCCTATTACTACCCCATGCTGCCTTTGTGCTGGCTTGTAGGCATCTGCAGATGCATGATGGGCATTTCACTTTCCCTGTCAGGAGTTCAAGACCAGCTGGAGCAAGAGCGAGAGCCCGTCTCTACTAAAAATACAAAGAAATTAGCAAGACAACTGAAAATGTATAGAAAAAATTAGCCGGGCATGGTGGCGCATGCCCGTAGTCCCAGCTACTCGGGAGGCTGAGGCAGGAGGATTACTTGAACCCAGGAGTTTGAGGTTACTTTGAGCTAGGCTGAGCTAGGCTGTGAGCTAGCTTAGGCTAGCCCATGCAACAGAGTGAGGCTCTGTCTCAAAAATAAATAAATAATAAAAATTTATTATCAAATTATTTTTGACACAGGTGCCAAGACAGTTCATTGGAAAGGATGGTTTCTCCAACACATAGTGCTGAAACAACTGGCTATTCACATGCAAAAGATGCATTTGGACCCATTCTTCCCACCATACACAAAAATTAACTCAAAATGATCAAAGACCTAAATGGAAGACCTAAAATTAAAAAACTCTTAGACAAAATCATAGGTGTAAATTTTAGTGACCTTGGGTTAGTGCTTCAGAAGACACCATTAAGAAAGTGAAAAGATAAAGCACACGCTGGGAGAAAATACCTGCAGATCGCAAAATGGATACGAGGGACTTGTATTTAGACTATAAAAATAACTCTTATGTCTTAATAATAATGAGACAACACAGTTCAAAAATGGCAAAAGGTTCAAGTAGACATTTCACCGAAGGAAATATAGGAATGGTCAATAAGCACAGGAAAAGATGTTCCCATCATGGAAATGCAAATCAAAACCACAATGCGATACAACTTCCCACCCACTAGGATAGCTAGGATAAAAAAGACAGACAATAAGAGATGTGGAGAAGATGTGGAGAAATTGGAAACCTCATACGCTGTGGGTAGGAATGTAAAAAGATGCAGCCACTTTGGAAAACAGTTTGGCTGTTTCTTAAAAAGTTTAACATAGAGTTACTATGTGACCCATCAATTCCATTCCTAGGTATCTACTCAAGAGAAATGAAAACATATGTCCATATAAAATCTTGTATGCAAATATCCACAGCAGTATTATTTATAATAGCCAAAAAGTGGAAATGACCCAAATGTCCATCAACTATGGGATGAATAAACTAAATACCGTATATCCACACACTGGAATATTATTCAGCAACACAAAGGAAAGAAGTAAGTACTGATACATTCTACAACGTGGATGAATCTTGAAAACCTCATGCCAAGTTACAAAAGCCAAACACAAAGGACGCATGGTGTATGATTCCAAATGGATATGAAATGGTCAGGTGTATCTACAGAGACAAAAAGCGGTTGTTACGGGCTTGGGATGGGGCATGGGAGTGACTGAGAAGGGATGAAAGGTTTCTTTTCAGGGTGATGGAAATGATTTAAACCAAAATTGTGTGGCTGGGCACGGTGGCTCTCGCCTGTAATCCTAACACTCTGGGAGGCCGAGACGGGAGGATCACTTGAGGCAAGGAGTTTGAGACCAGCCTGAGCAACAGGGAGACCCTGTCTCTACCAAAAATAGAAAAATTAGCTGGGTTCAGTGGCAAGTGCCTGTAGTCCCAGCTACTCAGGAGGCTGAGGCAGGAGGATCACTTGAGCCCAGGAGTTTGAGGTTGCTGTGAGCTATAATGATACCACTGCACTCTAGCCCGGATGACAGAGTCTCAAAAAAACACAAACAATAAAAAATAAAATTGTGGTGATGGTCACACAATTTTGTAAATATAGTAACATTGAACTATATACACTTAAAGCAAGTTAATTTTATGGCACATAAATTATACCTCAATAAATCTTTGAGAAAACACATGCTGACTAAATGCAATGTAAGATCCTAGATTGGGAGGCAAATTTGACATAAAGGACATTATGGGGACAATTGACAAATTGTGACTGTCAGCTGTACTTTAGATTCTAGCATCATGTCAATGATAAGTTTCCTGAACTTGACTATTGGACCATGGTGCCATAAGAGAATGTCCTTGTTAGGCAATATATACTGAAGTATTATTTAGGGGTAAAAGTCATCACATTACATGTTTACAGTGACCTCTCAAATAGTTCTGAGGGAAAAAAATGTTTCTAAGAGAGAGCAAAATTTGGTGAAACGTTACTAATGCTGAATTTGGGGAAGGGTTTATGGGAGAAATTTTTTTTGGTATTATTCTTGCAACTCTTCTTTATGATTGAAATTATTTCAAAATAACTTACAAGTCTTAAAGAATCCGCACATTAAAAAAATTATTGTTTGGAATTTGAATAAATCCATAGTCTCCAAAAGTGGAAAAGGCCGTAAACACAGCTCCCAGAGGGGTGCTCCAGCTCCTTGCATGCCTGCTGCACACCACAGAGAAGACATGGCAGAGGCCACAGGGCAGGGTGGGGACACGTGTCTGTGTGCCCCACAACTTGTATTCATTCATTAATTCATTCATTCACTTACTCACCCAGCAAATATTTACTGAGTGCAGACTCTGTACAAGGGGACTCGGCCGTGACCCAGAGACGCACAAATGCCCGCCCTCCTGGCATTGCCATTCAGCTGGGGTGGGGCAGGTTCTGTGAGGGGGAAGTAGATGTAGAAACCCCTCAGCTCTGCCCAGGCCTCCCACCTGCCCTGGGGGACAGGGATTTACGTCTGAATCACCTCTGCCTCCTCCCTGGATTACATGGAAGTCACAGTCTGTCCCCACTCAGCAAAGAGGGTCACGGCTTTTGAACAACTGGGGCCCACAGGCATAGAGAGGCCCTGAGCAGGGAGAGGGCCTCCACGCCAGGTCACCTTCCATCAGCATAGCTCGGGACAGACTCAGCAAGAGTGGGCAGGAGGGAGGGCAGCTGGGGCGTGTGTGTGCAGGGCAGCAGGGACTGAGGGAAGCCACAGCAAGTGGGGAACTTCACTCACCTCCCACCACAAAGTACAGCATTGGGCCACAGTGCTGGCCACGTGAACATCCCACAAGGTAGCCCCCACCCCCAACACCAAGCCTTGACTCCTGCCGGCCGCTCAGAGACTCCAACTCTTGGCAGTCTCAGGGCTTCCCCAGCTGGGAGCCCCTGATTTATTTTTAGGGGGATCTTGCATTCCATATGCACACCCAACACTGCTGGTAGACCAAACAAATACTATGTTTCACACATGAATATCTTTCAAACCAAAATAGACGCTGCTTCGATGAATAAAATTCACAGACTTCCAAGTCATCTAAAAGTGGATTCCTGGTGGCTTACTGTCATCCTGCAGTTTTCAGTCTTGGACACTGAGCCCGTGAGTGGGGTGTGTGTGTGGGCGGGGAGGGTCCCACAATTTCTGATGATAAAAAGGCATCCTCCCTTTGCTGGAAAAGCCTGTGGTGCAAATGGAGCCCCATTTGTACTTTGGCCTGGGAGTGCTGGGCTGGAGGTAGGCGACTGCAGCCCAGCAGGCTCTGGAAGATGAGGTGCCTGGGTCCTGGCTGCCCTGAGGGCGGGGCGAGGCCAAGTCACTTCGGAGTCCTGAGCAGCCAGCACTCGCCTGGGTCACAGTGAAGGCAGCAGGCAGGAGGCAGCTGGAGAAGGGGCTGACACTCAGAGCTGAGCTCACTGGAAAGGCTTCACTCTCAGCTCTCTGTGTGGCCACCAAGCACTTGGGCTGTGGCTACGGCGACAGGGAACTGAGTTTTTCATTTATTTAGTTTTAAGTAGTAAAAATTTAAATAGTTGCCTATGGCTAGTGGCTATTGTGCTGAGCAGCCCGGCTCTAGAGGCTCAAAAATGATGCAGGATGGGACAGCCCTGAAGGCGAGTTGGCTGGGTGAGGTCCCCTCCATGCCAGCTAGGATTTAAGGGTCCCCTCTGTACAGCAAAGGTTGTGGCGCCTGGACAAGCACCCTCCCCTGGTCTGGCCCGGGCACCTGCACGCCTCAGCAGACGCTGCGTTCTGCCGCACAAGGCAGTGTCCACAGAACCAGGTATTCTGCCCGTTGTGGGCAATTTAAGGGCTCTTGAAGAGTAATTTTACAGAGTGATATTTGGCTTTGTATACAGTGACTTTAGAACTCACTCCCCTCACCCCAGCCTATGTGAGAGCCCAGCAAAATCCCGATGACCCGTGCCCTGGGATCGCAAAACACGACCCTGAATTCCTCCCATCCTGGTACCCGTTGCCCCCTGAGGTGGGACTTGTCCCCTCCTCCCACCCAGAGCTGGGGGCTATTTCCCCTCCCCTTGGCCACATGGCTCCCTTTGGCCAATAGAGTGTGGCAGAAGTGACAGCTGTGTCACTCCCAAGGTTGGGCCTCACTCTGGGAATGTGGTCCTCAGAATGTCATGTGCAGAAGCTGCTACTGGAGGCCCCGCTGGGGGGAGCCGAGCGGACCCCACGTCAGGGGGCTGGCCCACCACTGGGGGGTGGGGCACGTGGGGAAGCAGCTGCAGCAGACATGTGGGCTGGCAAGCCAGTGAGCCGGGCCCAGGAGACCAGCAGAGCCACCCAGCTCTTCCAGTCCACACAACCATGCAAAATCTTCAGTCACTGCTATTTTAAGCCATCACGTTCCTCGCAGTTTGTTACACAGCAAAAGCTAACTGAAACATGTGCTGGTGAGTGTCATGGCTCAGGGCCAAGCCCATGGCCCCAGGAGGCAGAACCAAGCCCTGGAGCACTTCCTGGGCTGGGGGACAGAGGCAGGAGAGTCTCCCTGGATCCTAGGGGAACCCTGCCTGTGTAGAACAGAGACCCAAGAGGACCCGGAACGAGGGAGTCTTTGGGGGATGCCTGAGGTCTGCGTTGAGCTAGGCCCCACTGGTGGCAGAGGCAGGCTGGATGCCCGGTGTGCAGGCGGCTAGGCGGGCAGCAGGTCCGGCCTCTCCTGGCGCATTTGCGGTACGAAACCCCACAGCCCAATACCAGTTGGTAGATGAAGAAACAGACTCGGGAGTGGAGGACACTTGCCAAAAGTCACTTTGCCAGGCTTTGTCCTCCTCCGGATCTTTTTGGCCCCAACCTGCAGGCAGCGACATCCCTCTAATTCACAACCGTGTACAGGGGGAAGCAGACAGGAGGCTGCAAGGGAGCACGGGAGGGACCATGTGTCTTCCTGTAGACCCAGGGCCCCAGTGCAGTGCGGATGGGGGGACACGAGCCCCCAGGAGGAGGGTTGGGAGCTGTCAGCAAAGGACTCCGCCTTCAGCTGGCAAGTGGCATCCCGGCGGACCAGCTGGGGTCACCTCCCCAAGTTGGCCCAATGGCCATTTTGATCATCCAGACGACTGAGCAGTGGGGGCCCAGCTGCCACCTGGGCGGAGGGCGTGGGGAACATGGGAGCCTCGCTCCACCTGCCCGCCCCAGTGTCCCTCCCTGTCTCGGAGGCCCCACCTTTACCCCACCCCTGTGGCCCAGAGTCCCCAGCATGTTCAGCTTGCCACCTGAGCCCATCTTGCCCCCCACTCCCCGACCAAGCTCACAGAGTCCCCATCCTGTGGGAGGAAGCTGAGTCTCAAAGTCCTTCCAGCTCTTTCTGTAGCTGCACCCTCTCGGAAGCCAGGTGAGAGAGCAGAGACATCACACTTCTCTCACCCCACCCCAGAGAGCCCAAGGGAGGAGCAGTGACCTCCCTGGGCCCGTGACGTTGAGGCAGAGCCAGGACTGTGTATCTTCCAGTGTCTGTACTTGAAGATGAAATGCGGTTACTTATGTAGTTCTTAGCAGTTCTGAAATTTAGGGCTGAACCCAGCTGCCTCTTCCGGCTATGCCCCTCCACGACGACCACCCTGTCACCCTCAGTCTGGGGTCCCAGGCCAAGCTGAACAGGTGGCTTGTGACCGCCAGGCTGCCGGACACCTCCCCCTCCCCCACTGTAGCTCTAGGGTGACCTCAGCTGGTCCTGCCGCGGCAAAAGTTTAAAGAATAAGGTGAGCATCCTCCAGCGACGCTAACCTCTCTGTCCTGTGAGCCCGAATCCCTGGGGGGCTGTCCACGCTGCTCTCTCTCTGCCAGAGCCCAGCTTCCACTTTGCTGGCCACCTCCTTCTTGTCCTCAGATCCCCTCCTCAGGGCGGCACTCGCTGACAGCCCACCAAGCCATTCCCCACCACAGCATGCTGTTTCCTGTTCCTCGCTGCAATGTTGGAAGCTCTCGTGTTCGGTTGTGTGTTTACTTGTTTTTCTTGTCTGTCTCCCCCAACCCCCAAATGCCAGCTCCAGGAGGGGCATCTCGGACTGACTGCCCTACTGCTCAGAGCCCTGCTGGGCACGCAGCGGGCACTCAGGGGACATCAGCTGGACGGACTGTGAGTAGGATAACTCACTCGATCCGCTCCTGGGGCAGCGACGGGAGCTGACAGGGAGGGGGTGTCCCGCCGCGCAGGGGCAAGACATGCCGGCAAATCCCATCCCCCGGGCCGGGCATTCAGCTAATCCTCTCCATATTCCAGTTCAGGCAACGCAGGCCCAGAGAAGCGAAGTGACCTGCCCAAGGCCACACAGCTAGCACACGGCAGAGGGGGTCTTGGGCCCGGCTTTCTTAGCTCTACAGTCGATCCCCCTTCCAGGGAGTGAGTCTGAGAGTTTACCACACGGGGAAAGGGGGCCAAACGGCCTGTGAGGTGCCAGGCACTGGGCCAGGTTCTTTCTAAACGCTTTTTCATTTGCTCACTCTGTGAGGTAATTTTAGGTCCATTTTGCAGATGCCAAACCAAGGCCCAGAGAGGCCTAGTGACTTGCCCTAGGTCATACACTGAGACGGCAGCTGATCTCGGACTGGGACTCAGACCACCAGAGGGCATGTGGTGCCCCACATGTAGTGGCAGTGATGGCAAGTTGTACCGTGCCCGTGCTGCCTTGATTTCCCCTTTGCGCCATGGGGGTGTGGGCAGCATGACCTCTGACATGGTGTGATGTCATCAGGGAGGTGGGACTCTTGCCTAAGTGCCTGAGAAGTCTTAGGGCTGAAAAGGGAAGTGAGGAGTGGCCGTTTCCCCATCCTACCCTCTCCGCACTCTGGCCCCCAGCCAGGTGGGCGGCCACCTCCCTTTGACCACTTCCCCCTGAAACTCCCCCGGAAATGCCCCAGGTGCCCACAGCCTTGGCAACTCCAGCTTCCAGGCTCAGAAGCCCCATCCTTCTGTCCTCCTGCCAAGATTGCCCCAAGACAATGCTAATTAGACAAAAAAAAAGTTTACCTGCTTCAGGAAACAGCAACAGAAGTTAAGCTGGCAGTGCACCGAGAAGAGGGTGTTGGCACACCAGAGCTCAGTCCCTGAACACCCCTCCTCTCTGCCGGCGGCACAGCCTCCCACCCCGCCCTCTCCCTCTGCTGTTGCTGGTGGCCTGACTTCCATTTAAGCTCAAGCGGCATCCTCCTCAAGCTCCTGTCCAAGTACTGCAAGGCTGTGGAGTGACAGTTAAAAGCCTGGGCTTTGGGGTCAAGCAGATTTGGGATTTGAGGCTATTTGCTAACAGTGTGACCTTAGGTAAGTGACTGTGTCTCCCTAAGCCTTGGTTTTCTCATCTGCAAAATAGGGATTGTAAGAAACCCTGCCTCATGGGGCTGACCGGAAGGGATGATGCATGCCAGACGGCATGGCCCGGCTGGCTAGCCGGCAGGGCTGATCAGATGGTGGCGGTGGCTGCACAGCCTGCCCAGACTCCATTCCCATGTCTGACAAGACACCCAATTTTCTTTGGGGAATCCCCTCCTCCACTATCAGCCCATACAGTTTGGGTCAGCTAACTCCGGGGCTGAACACAGCACCAAGCCTGGCCTACCAGAGTATTCCATCCCCCTTGCTTAAGTGACAGTCCAGGCACGGACATGAGAACCAAGCTGACCAGCAAGAGTCTATTCTGTTGGAACCATTTCTGCCAGGAGTATTAGCTATTAAGACAGCTGTCGACCTGGAGCTGCTGGGGCCACCATGGGCAGAGAAGCTGTCTGGGAATGAAGTCTAGAGAGAAGAAAGAAGAGAAAAAGAGCCCGGCGCCGGGAGACGCAGTTTGAGCCCCTGAATCCAACTGTACCTGAAGCCCTGTCTGTTTCAGAAATAGAAGGCATTAAATTCAGCCTTTGCCTTAAGCCAGTCTGGGGTGCTTTTTCTTTTCCTTTTTCTTTTTAATCAACCAAAAGAATACTCGTTAACACAACTCCCTGCTCAAGAGCCCCTGACAGTTTCTCTATGCCCACAGAGAATGGCCAGTGCTCTGGGCTCTGGGCCCCACCTACCTTCCTTTTTGGCCTGAACTCTGGCCCCCAGCCCTCCCAGACCCCAGACTGACTGCTGCTCCCCAAACACACCACGGAGACTGGACCCAGGTTCCACTCAAACTCTCCCCCAACCCCACCCCCACCCCGGCACTTGGCCACTTCCCACTCACACTCCACACTCAGATGTCACCTCCTCTCGGACACCTCCCCTAAGTACCCCCCACCACTCTGAAGTGTCCGTGGCATCTGCCCCTGGCTCCCCACCACCCTGCTTGTATCCCTAGGATAAAGTTCATTACTTTTTCTTTGTTTCCTCTGCAAAAAACTCAGACTGTAACATTTAAGAAATGAACATCCTGGATTGACTTGGGATTTGGCAAATTCAAAATTTGGTTTTAACTTTTCATATGCACTTACTGGGCACACACAGGGCTGAATGACCTGGTGCCTACTTGGGGGCTTAGAGGCTGGACCAAACAATTTCCCATTTGGCTCAAGTCCATGGTTGCAAAAATGACAATTTTTAAAATTTTAAATTCAAACTGAGAACATCGTTTCACTTGGGGATAATGATCCCTGACACGGAGCGTCGCTGTTGCTATGTCATGGGCTGTGGGTATGCCTGCGTGTCCCGGTGAGCACTAATCTGTGCTCTGCAGCATCGCCTCACTCCATTGAGGGGAACACTGAGGCTCAGAGAGGTAAAGGGAGCTGCCCAGGGGTCACACAAGCCACCCGAGGCACCGAGCCCTGACCCTAGGTTGTGCTGTTATCCCCAGTGGCCTATCCGGGCTGCGTGTGCACACACTGGGGGCTGCTTAGAAGCGGTTTCCACATTCAGTGCCGAGGGCTCAGACCTGAGCCAGCTTCACGGGGCCTTTGGCTTTCCCTTGTCACCCGGCCTCTGGCTGTGACACCCCCTGTTTTGTGGGCATTAGGTTTCAGATTTGCTGCATTTGCTTCCACTGCCACCGCTGGTATGATCAGAGGCTGGGAAGGTGTTTCAACACACAACTGTTTTGAACACGGTGACTTCCCCATGCACCCCTGCCAGGGAGGGCATCCCAGCAGCCTCTTGACGGCAGAGCAGAGGCCACTGAGCCTGGCCAATGGGTGAGTTCCAAATTCCAAGTTAGTGGAGAAAACAGGTTTCATCGACTCACTTAGACAGGTGGTCTGTCCCCACACCTCATCAGAACCTCTGGTTCATTCCCTGTGAGGGGGCTGCTGGTTCATTCTCCCCAGAGGCTGCTGTGTGGGCAGAATGAGGCAACATATAGAGGGTGCCCGGCACACAGTAGGTGCTTACTAAGTGCTCATTCTCCTTCTCCTTACAGCTTTGCAGCTGGGGCACCTTTCACTCACACGCAGGCTTAGTCGCCTCCACCGCTGCCATGGCCCAAGCACTGATCCTTTGAGCTCAGCCAGACTTGAGCACAGCCAGGTCAGCCTTAGCGCATGCCAGTCCTGAGCCTGATCCCGGGGCTCCTGCTCCCTTGGTTTTCACTTCCTAGGCCAACTCCCCCATTACCCTTAAAATCTCAGCTGCCACCTCCTCCAGGAAGCCTTTGGGGCACCCCTCCAGATGAGAACGTTGATGTTCCCCCTCTGGGCTCCCACAGGCCTCAGAGCTCACCCCCTCTGAGCCCTGGTCACCTGTGTGGTAATTCCCTCTTTTCTTGTCCCATGTCCCCCAGGGCACCGTGAACATCCATAAGATAGAAACAGTGTGTTGCTCACGCAATCTGGCCCCTGCAGCTGGCCTGTCACAGGGCAGTGACGACCGAATGAAAGGAAACGGCTTATGTTTTCTGAGCACTTGCTACATGCCAGGCATAGAGCCAGGGACACCACGTGCAGAGGACCTGCCTCAAAGTGAAGCCAGTAGGGAGGAAAGCAAAGGCAAGAGTTGAAAAGTCTAAATCCATAAATTGAACCCCTGGATCTAGCAATTCCTGAAGTGCCTTACCCCCTAGCCTTTTCTGTTCCACGAGCCAATGAAGTGCCTTTTCTGCTCACGCCTACTTGATTTGGATTTTCAATTACTTGAAATTAAAAGAGTTCTCACCAACAAACTGAAGCTCAGAGATGTGACCTGACACACCATGCAAGGTCACATAGCTACAAAAGCAGCAGAGCTGAGACTCACGCCAATGTCTGGGCTCTTGACCTGCAGCCTGACCAAACGCCAGAAACCCACCCCTGGCCTTGGAGTCCAGGTCCCCGCTGACAGCTGCCTTGATGCTCCCACACGCCTGGACACCCCACCCTGCTGGCCACGGTCCCCTCACCTCTTCCAGAAGCTGCTGGAGTCACACTGGGCTGGATTTCTGGGCATTGGCTTGTTCAACCATCAAACAGGGCTAATGACCCCATCCTCACGGACTTGTGTGAAGTCAAAGGACCCCTGACACTTAGCTGACCACAAAGAACTCAGTGAGTGGAGGCCACAGTGCGGGCCCTCCCACCTGCCCTCACCTACCTGAGGGCCTACAGGTGTTTTCCTATAGACAGTCTGCATCTACCAAAATAACTACGCCCATGTGATGGTTTAGTCATATATTGACTCCCCCATGCCCAGAAGGGCAGGGACTTTTAAAAATCTGGTTTGCTAATCACCTTTTTATTCTCAGAGACAAGGCAGTGCTCAGTGCTCAGTAGGTGCCCAATAAATGTTTGTTGAATGATTGAATTAATGAACGAATGATGTGTGTGAAATTCTGCATGGAATCACAGAGTGCTTAAAGGCCCCTGATTCCACCTGGCCATCTCACAGGTGAGGACAGGAGGTCTCAGGAGGGAGACAGCTTATCTGAGGTCCCCAGTGGGTCTGCTGAGGCACCTGTTCTGGAGCCTAGCTGTCCTGGCTCCTGGTTACACATGCCTTTCTGCCCCGTCCTCAGGGTGCCCTGTAATGGACTGGACTGAAATGGGCCTTGAATACGGGTGCTGGCGGCCACCTGGCCCAGCTCGCCAGCTTGCACGCAGGAGCCTAAGAAAAGAGGTCCCTGAGACCCTAACCATGGCAGCTAGAGGCTGCCAAGGTAGAGGTTGGAGCCCTGGGCTCTGAGCTGTGACCCCTATGCCAGATTACCAGGGGTCCTCGGCCTGTGGCCCCTGGCTCACTGGGTCCTCATGGAGATCTGCGGGTGGATCACAGGGACCTTTTGCTGACCGGGACTCAGAGAGCAGCCTCTGTGCTCTCGCTCCTGCAGCCTGCCTCCTTCCCGCAGCCCCAGCTCTGGGGGCGGCAGGACAGGCAGCCTCCTCCTTAGGACAGGAGTCCAAGCCGTGGCAGATAGAAAAACTGAGACCCAGTGACAGGGAAGCAATGGAATATTCACCACTGCCCCCACACCCCAGACTGAAGACAGCACCGAGGGCTCAGAGTCACTCTGTGTTCAAACCCAGCTCCCCAACATATAGAGCTGTGTAACACTGGACAGACGTCCTAACACCTCTGGGCTTGGGTTTCCATGTTACAAGTCCTCCCTTGAGAGTTGTGAGGCTTCGACAGGGAAGCAGGACCTGGTGGGGACCTTGCTGGGTGTATCACTGACTCCAGGTCTCCCGTCTCACTAAAGGGGATTTCCCAGGGCACAGTGCCACCTGGGGACCATCCCCCAAGACCCTCCCAGCCCCAGGGATCTGCACATCCTCAAAGTTCCCCCTGAAGCTTTAGAAAGAAGCTGAAGTTGTCAGTGGGTCATGGGAGCCCTTGGGGGGACACACACTGGGCCCCCCACTAGGTGGGCAGGAAGACTTGCTCCAGCAGCACATTCTTAGCACAAAGCTGACGCCACGGGTGGGAGTCGCAGGCCCCAGGGCCTGGGGAGGCCTCCACTCCCTCTGCTGTGAGAGCCCCCCCCATGCTCCACGCCTGTGCTCTGTGGGTGGAGGGCGGCGGCAGGGGGGAGGAAACCGCACTGACTGCGCTCCAGGAGCCCTGGGCGCTGTGCAACCTCTGCGGGCCTCAATTCATTCGCTTGTGAAATGGGTGTTGTCAAGAGTCCCTCTTTCTCAGGGTGGTTGTGAGGGCCTCGGGCAAAGAAACAACACTCCAGCATTCTGGATGGGCCGAGGGGCCCCCGACCTCACCCTCAACAGGCCTGGGCTGGTCTAATGCCCAGGGGAGCTAAAGAACTTCCCCCAGCAGCTGTGGGGAAACACCTGGGGTTCCTGGAACCAGGGTGGGTCTGTATGCCATCCAGGCGGCGAGAAATGGCCGAAGAAAAAGCTCCAAGAAACAGTGAAAAGCTGAGACCTTAACCTCAACAGGCTGCCCTGACAGCCACCAGCCCCTCACAGGGATTCCAGGGCTGCAGAGACCCCCTCCTCTCGGGCCAGGCGAGCAAGAGAGAGCGGTACTCACAGTCGACGGGGAGGGCGGGGAGGTCCTCCTGGAGCCCCGGTGCCTGGACTGCTTCTGCGGCCCCTGGGGATGAGCCGTGGCCCTCCCCACAGCAGGTCCTGACGTCTGACTTCCTCCCTGCTCAGTCGGCATCCAGGAAACCACGCCCCATGGAGAGGGTGCCAGGCACCCTGGGGCCCACACCCGCCCTGCTGCCCTCCTGCTGGCCCCTGGACCCTGCCAAGGGGGCTCCCTCGAGGTTTGTCCAGTCTAAGCAGCTTCACTGGGCAGGCCCCAGTCAATAAATAATACAGCTGCCTCCCCGGCCAGTCTCTCATGGCCGATTGAGTTTCGGGGCCACTCGAGTTTCAGTGAGACCTCTTTGTTCAGAACGCCAGGCCCCAGTGGGTCTCTGGCCGCGTGGGCGCTATGCTCTCACTGAGGGCCAGTCTGAGCCAGCAGGACAAAGGCAGTATGATAGGTGGCCCTGAAGAGAGGGTGCCCTACTTACTGTGAAAGCAGCTTGGGCCCAAAGTGGACCCAGGGGTGGTGGGGGCAGGGCAGCGTGCCAGCCTCACCTCCTTATGGCCAGGCAGGTCCTCTGAGGCCCCCATGCGCTCAGCTCTCCCTCCCCACACAGGGGCCACCTGGACCGCCTTCTTGCCACAGCGCCTGCCGGCCCATCCCCATTCTTGGGGCCCTGCACAGCACCCCCAGGAAGCCCTCTCCTCCCCCTGCGGGAGTGGTCGTGGCCCTGTCCAAATTCCTACCACCACCACCTGCCAGTCTGTCTGGGACTGGACAGATCCAGATCCTTCTGGATCTATCACCTAGACAGCGGCCACAAGCCCCTGACTGGCCTCCCCTTTCCCCTGCCCTGCCCCTTCCTCCGCACGGTCTCATTTCCTCACAGCAGTGGGAGCAATTGTTTTAAAACAAAGCACATCGCGCCATCATGCTGCTCCAAACCCTGCCCTGCTCCCCCAGTGAACGTACAAACCCTCCCTGGGGTCTGGCCCCGCCAACCCTGCCCCAGCCCGCCCCACCCCTGCGAGGCCCCCTCCTCAGCACTCACACACTGCAGGCATGCTCCTGTCCCAGGGCCTTTGCACTTGCCGTCCCTGCTGCCTTGCAGTGCTCTTCCCAAGGTCTTCATAAGCTCACTCCTTCCTGTCACTCTCAACTCAAGGCCACCTCCTCAGACTGGCTTTTCTTTGCTTTTTTTAAAAAAGTAGTTTTATTTAGATATAATTCACATACCATACAATTCACCCATTTAAAAGCATATGGTTCAATGCTCTTAGTATAGTCACAGAGTTGTGCAGCTGCCGCCACGAAGTTTAGAACATTTTCATCACCCCAAAGAGAACCCTGTTCCTGTCACTCTCTGTCCCCTCCGCCACACTGGATAGCCACAGTCTACTTCCCACCCCGCAGATCTGCCTGTCCTGAATGCTCCACACAAAGGCAGCCGCAGCCCATGGCCTTTTGTGACTCACTGCTTCTGCCTAGCACGTTTCCAAGGCTCACCTGTGTCGCAGTGTGGGTCCGAGTTTCGGTCCTCTTTCTGGCTGAATACTACTCCTGGCCCAGGCAGGCCACCTTCTGTGTATCCGTCCACTGCTGCTTGGCCTCTGGGAGAGTGCTTGCCTGGCCGTGTGGCCCCTCTGCCCAGCACCCCTCCCTGCTGCACCTGCTTGGCACTGACCCCTGTCTGAACACATCGCCAGCTGTTTATCTGCTGTTACCGTTTCTCTCCCACCCAAACTTCCTGCTGCATGAGGCCCAGCCATGGCCCAGCCCAGCACAGGCTGGCGCCCAGTAGGTGCTCAGCAAACCGCCTGCTGACTGGCACAATGCCTCTCCCTGAGCGCTGGGGCTGCTTATGCCCACACTACTTCCTTGCCCAGCTCTGAGCTCTCTGATAACAAGTGCCACCCTGCGTTGTTCGCTGAGAACGGTCTTGTCAACGACCGGGGTGGAAACTAGTCATGCAAAGCCTCAAGCACCAGGGCGCTCCTCTGTGCCATGGACGGTGCCCCTCCCAGGCTGGAGAAGAGAATGCACTGGGTACCTGCACAATGCCAGGCATGGAGTAGGTCTCCACCCCCTGTGCAAAGCTTGATGGTGGAGACAGCAACAGCACAGCATGAGAAGCAGAGAGGAGGTGAGGCCCCAGGGCTCAGGCGACTATAGTGCTGTGGATGAGCGGGGGCATCCAGGAAGAGGTCCTGTGTGCGCAGAGTGAAGGGGGTGGCGGCTCTGCTCTGCTCTGCCTAGGTCTCCTGTCCATCCTAAACTGAGCTCCAGGCCCCTTCCAGACAGGGATGGAACAGCTTAGGGTATGTCCAGAAGTGGGTGGGGAGGAGGCTGGGGACCCAGTCCCAGCCCCTGCGGGCTGTCCCAGGACTGGGGAGCAGATGGGTTGGGGGCCCAGAGTGCAGGGCCAGGCCCCCAGTGTGTGTATGTGTGTAAGGACATTGTAGGAAGGGAAGTGCCAGTTCCAAGTGGGAAAGAATGTCCCCGCATCAGAGCTGCTTAGGCATGGCCCCGCTGGGAGGTGGTGAGCTCCCTGTCCCAAGAGAAGTGCCCACTGTGCCTCCCACAGAGGGGTATCAGATGGCCAGTTGCCCGGGAAGCTCCCTGGAAGCTCTCAGAGGCTGGCTGCCAGCTGCTTCCCAGCCCTCCTGCCCAGAGCAGCCACTTGGGGGCGGGGGACCGGGGGCAGGGCCTGCGCAGCCCAGGGCAGGGTCTGCAAAGCCCAGCCCACACCCTACCAGCACCCTGAGTCCCAAGTGGGCTGCCCCAGCTCACCAGGAGGTTCAAATGTCCCATTGGCTCTCTAGGCACAAAACAATCTTTCTTTCCCAAAATAATGTCAGGTGCAAAATTAGACACCTGACCTGAGAGAGGCTGAGGATTCGTCAGGGCCCTGCCGAGTGCCACGGAGCAGGGCCTGTGCCAGACAGGGGCCTGGGGTGAGTGTTCAGAGAAGGGGCGGCCAGGGTAGGGGCATGGAGGAGGTGGGGGTGGAGAGCTTGCTTAAGGGTCTCATCCACCCTTGAGAATTACTGCATCATCACACGCATCTCACAGGCAGGGAAATGGAGGCGCAGCAGGCTGTTGTCAGGAAAGCAGCCAGGGCAGGCTTGGGGTGTCACCGCATTCCGTCTTCAGAGCATCTCTGAAAGCCACTTCCAAGGTAGAAAGGGGCTGAGCCGAGTTTCAGGCTCAGGTGGCCTAACTCCCGAGCCTGCGTTCTTCTCAGTTCGTCCCTCTGTCCCTGCAGCCCCCAGCTGAGACTCAAGGAAGAGAAGCGGGACACAGCGATGCGCTCCACGGGTGCCAAGCCAGCAGAATGTACTGAGAGCCTCACCCAGGGGGCCCCAGCTGGCACACCTCCCCCCGTGCTACAGGCAAGGAAACAGGCCCAGAGAGGTTTAGCCACTTGCGCGAGACAGTACATCCTACAACCTGCCGCTGCTGGCTCTGGATCTCAGTGTGCCCAGTGCCCAGGCTGCTCCGTCCAGGGGATGGCCCCTCTCAGAGACCCTGCCCCCGGCTCCGTGTCTGCGGTTGCGAGCCCCTGGGAAGAGGCCAGGGCTGGCGGTGGGCAGCTGCTCCCCACACACCTCACGCTTTTCCAGATGTGAGCGGGACCGGCCAGGGGCGCCAGGCTCACACAGAGGGGGTCTGAAGACGCAAGCAGGAAAATATGCGCTGTCCGATCGCAGCCCTCCAGTCCGTCCCTGCGGCCGTGCCAGCTCCACCGCAGCCGCAGACCTGCTGACTCAGGTCTGCCCTGGCGGCCTGCTCCGGCTGGCTCCCGGCTCGCTAGCCAACGTGGCAGTGGCCTTCGTCCCATCAGGGGCCCTCACGGATGGGGTGGGGGTCTGGACAGCAGCTTCTCCCAGAGCCCCCCAAGAAGCATCCCCCAGCTAAGCACAGAGGCGCCAGTGTTGACGGGGCTGAGTGTGGGGTTGGGGCAAACCCAGTGCCAGGTGCAGTGTCCACGCCCACCTGCGTCATTCCTCCCTCACGGACGGCAAGGTGCCCGCCTGTGTCCGTGGCCCCCTGCAAAGCCAGCCTGCCCCTGCAGCTACCAGTGGCCACAAACACTCAGCAAGCGCTCACCATGGCAGCGGAAGGCCCCACCACAGCCCTGTCAGGTAGCTGTATAATTACGCCCATTTCTGAGGAAACTGAGGGACAGAACAGCTGGTCTGCTAGGCTCTGTGAGGCGGTGCCGCTCTTCCTGAGAGGTGTGTGCATAAGCAGCACCTCAGAGGCGTGAGGGGCCCCCCCGCCCCGTCTCCCGCTGCTGGGCCTCCGCATTCTGGAAACAGCCCCTGGGGTTCCCAAAGTGCCCATCACTGGAAGCCTCAGGGCAGAGTGAGGCTGAGGAGAGTCCAGCCGTGGCCAGAAGGAAAAGCATATGAGGCACTTGCTAAGGCCCAGAGACTCACTCCTTGCCTGCCCAGCCCCTGAGTTACCACCCCAAGAGGTCATCCCAGAGTCCAGGCAGGGGCAGGCAGCCAATGACTCACTCCAGGAGTGAGCTCTGCCTCTCTCCACTCCCATAGCCAATGACATCCCCATCCTAAGACAATATCTCAGCCCGTAGTGTCTTCCCCAAAACCTGCCCAGGCCCAAGGCCCACTATCCAGGCTGGAGCTCAGGGCCCCAGACACTCTCACCCAACAGCAGAGACAACTGTAACCACTGCAGTTACAGTGTCTTATTATAGTAAGAGTGAACTGCATGGCTGGGTTTCCCCTTTCCCTTTGGCTGCCAGGAAGCTTGGCAATTTTCACTTCAGCAGAAAGACCTTAGGACCCTACTATCTCTGTTTTATTCTTTTTTTTTCTAATCTTAGGTTATGACATCCTATTCTAAATTGTGATTTTCCTGGTCCTCATGGGTTTGTTTGTTTTTTTATTTTTTTAAGAGACAAGGTCTCACCATGTCGCCCAGGTTGGAGTGTGGTGGCTATTCAGAGGTGCAGTCATTGTGTACTATAGTTTTCAACTCCTTAGCCCAAGCGATCCTCCTGCCTCAGCCTCCTGAGTAGCTGGGACGATAAACACGCCACTGTGCCCAGCATCTGATGTTGAAATTATGTTATTATAGTATTTCCTGCAAGCTGTCGCAAATATTCTGGGAAGGAAGGAAGAAAAGAAGGAAAAAAGGAAAGAAGAAAAGAAAGAAGGAGAAAAGGAAGGCAGGCAGGCAGGAGGGAAAAAAGGTTGGTTTATACAATTTATATACCAGGTAGTGAGAGTGGAAAGAAGGAAAGAGAATATTTCAATTCCTCGCCCTTTGAAAAACCTCCCCTTTAAGTAAAACATATGCCCTTAGGTGGCACCCAAATATGAAGACATCTTTCAAATAGCCGCTGCTGCTGAGCCCTCCCATATGCAGATTATGGCCCCACCCAATCCCCTTCACAGAAGAAGAGACCCCAGCTTAAGATCACACAGGACCTGGCTTCCTGCTCCCTGTCTGACCCTCTGGCAGCTGTGGAGGCTGGAGCGGCCACGGGTGCTGTCCCCTCCCCAGGGGGCCAAGGAGCTCTGCTCCGCTCTCCGCCACGCCCCCGCACACAGGCGTAGTCCCGGGCACGGCTCCCGAGCTGCCCAGCTGGGGAGAAAGCACGGCAGCGCGGCGGTCATGCCTAACACTCGCCCAACGCCGGCGGTGCGCTAGGCCTGTTCTTGGTGTACGTCACCCCATTTAATCCTCACAAGGCTCCTGAAAGGATCTGCAGATGGGACACTTTGGCCAGAGAGGTGAAGCCACTTCACACCACTGGTAACGCCCAAATCAGTGTTAGACCTGGGCAGCCTGGTGCCTGTGTCCAGGCTGAGCTGTCAGCCACTGGGCCACTGACATTTACAGTCACGCAAAGTAGCTGTTTACCTGCACAATGAGGGGATTAGCACGAGCCCCAGTTCACAGGCTCAGAGAGGTTGGGGGACAGAGCCAAGGTCACACAGCTGTGCCCAGTGCTGGCATGTTATGTAACAAACGCTGGTGCCCCTGCACACTGTACCTGCCCCCAACATTCACCCCGCAGTGGGAGCTCTGGGCCCCAGCCGAGCGCCCGCATGCGCGCTAGCCATGTGCCGCTCTCCTCTTTCCTCCCCACTGGAGACTGGGAGTTGCTCAGGAGGGTGCTGGGCACAGCCTTTCCTGCTCTCCATCCTGTTCCCTCCTGGACCCTCACACAGATGTGCAAATTGACCAGCCTGGTGCCCGCTTGCCCCCGCCCACCAGGTGACAGATGGACAGCGCCACCACAGACAAGTGCCCTGGTACCTGAGGGTCCTCACGGAGATGCAGTACTTCCACATAAGGCTCCACATGGCACCGCCATCACCCTTCATGCCTGGCTTGGTGGGGGAGCAAGAGGCAGAAGGGCCCAGGGCCACCGCCTCCGACCCTGGGTCTCCTCCCAGCCAGGGCTGGCTGTCTTCTCGGGCTCTCAGGTCACTTCCTTCTTCATGGTGGAAAGAAGAAAGAAAAGGCCCAAAAGCCGACGGAGCCGGGAGGCACTGCTTCCCACAGGCCACTGCAGGTCTGAGCCACTGGCCCTGCTGTCCCTGGGCCAGCCTCTGTACTGGTCCTGTCCGGCTGCCCCAGACCCTCGCGGTTGAGTGGCCCTCACACACCCGACCCCACAGCTTCTGCACAACCTTGTGCCTGCCTCCTGTCAGGGGATAGCGGTGGCTGCGGGCCAGGGGAGCTGTGAGTCACTCAGGGCGGGCCGGGTGAGGGGCGTCCGCGGTCAGGGAAAGCGCAGCTGCAGGGAGCCCAGGGGCTGGCCCTGTGTCCAGAGGCTGGCCTGGGACAGCAGTGGTGAGCTTCAAGGGAGGGAGGTGGGGTGGGGAGCTGAGGGCGGGCCCACATCCTCCCCCATGTCCCCAGGGGACTAAACCCAACACCCGCCCTGCCGAGCAGCCGCAGCCCACAGCCGGCCCACCCGACCAGCCGGCCAGGACCAGGACAGACCACGGCGGGGAGAGGGCTGCTCGGCCTGCTCTGCTCCTGGAGAAAGCTTGGGGCTGACAAAAAACAAAATGAAGACAAAAATCAGGGCTGCTCCTCCAGAGAGCTGCCGGCTCCAAGGGTCTCCAGCTGGCAGATGAGACAGTTCCCAGCCCTGACATCTTTGCTAGGTGACGCTGGGTGTGGCCGGCCCCTCCGTGGCCTTAGTTTCACCTCTGTCCACTGTGGGCCTGTGGAGCCCTGGGCACTGGCCTAAGCTCTCCACAGCCCTGAGCTAACTCATCCAATTCTCCTGAGGGCCTTACAAAGTGGATTTCATTATTAGCTTCATTTTCCATGTGAGAGAACTGAGGCACAGACAGGGGAGGTCACTTACCCCGTGATACACCTAGGAGCTGGTAAGGGGGAATCTGAACCTTGATAGTCCAGCTCTAAGAGCTGCACTGGAGTCAGCGTGTACGCCAGCTCCTCCATGTGGAGGTGGGGCAGGCACGGGATGAAGGGCCTGGGCTGAGCTGAGTCTGGGGCATTTCCAGACTGAGGCCCAGCTGGAGCCCCCAACTCCACCCCCACCAGCTGCTCCCGGGCCCAGCCTAGGGCAGGCAGCTGGGGCTTCCCAGAAGAGCCCCTGGGGACAGTGACTCACAGATCAAGGTCAATGCTCACAGGATCTACTTCTCCCCACCCACAGCCCCCAGGAAGTCCCCCAGAAGGGCAAGTGGGTCCAGAGTGGCCCCTGCAGTGCCCTGGCATCACGTATGGCTGTCCTCGTCCTGTCCAGGGGGCAGCATGGCCTCCATTTCACCTATAAGGAAGCTGAGGCTCAGACGGGGCTGTCACCTGTCCACAGACATCAGGGAGGGTGGGGCCAGGTCTCCAGGGCAAAGCCTTGCTCTCTCCCCAGGCCCCCGTCCTGGACTGTGCAGAATGGGAAATCCGCCTCGGATCCCAGCCCGATTCCCACACCAGAGACTAGCAGCCGCATGCTTGTCTGCCCCCCAAGCCAGGAAAGAACTTTTTGTCTGAAAGCAAGATGTGTTTCTACAAAGGCCACGCGCAAATTCTCACTCCTTGACTTTAGAAGAGGCTTCACAAGCCACCACAACAGACCCCATCTCCTACAGGGGCTCCTCCACAGCATGCTGGGGGAGTGGCTGCCCCGCCTCTGCTTGAACACCCCCAGTGACAGGAAGCTCACTACTGCCTTTCGAGGCCTCCCATACTATCACAACCTAAGGAAACTCTCCCTTGGACATTACTTTCCTGTCAAGTTTCATACTGGCCTTGCTTCCTTGTGCCACACAGAGTAAGGCCTCCATTCAAGGGTTTATCTGGTCTGTCCTCCTAATAGGGAAAGTTTTCTCAATATCTTTAGTGGGTGGAGGCAGCCTCTGTTTACACATTTCTAACCACTCACCCTGACGTTCATATACCTATCCACCCACCTGTCTCTCCAACCAGCCATCTATGGACTCATTCATCCACTCTATCTTCCCTTCCATCCATCCATCCCCTCATCCATCCATCCATCCACCCACCTGTCCACTCATCCACCCACCTATCTGTCCATCCACCCCCCATCTGTCCCTCCGTCTGTCTATCCCATCCATCACCTCACTCCCTCCCCTCTGGGCTGGACTGGCCTTGTCCCACAGGGCCCATGGACAGGCTCTATCAAGTAACTGCAGTGGCTCTTTTTTCTTCCTGACCCGTCCTCCTAAGCCCTCCTCCCAGCCTTCCTGCCAGCTCTTTGCCTCGCCTGGGAGTCCCAGGCTCCCATCCACGGCCTGTCATACCAGTCTGCCCCATGCCCTGTATTGCCTGGGTTGCCCGTTCAGGGCTCTGGCTTCCCATATCTCCAGGGTCACACAGCTCCAGGCACAGGAGCAGACCCCTGGCCCTGGACTCAGCACCAGGGATGCTCATCACCCAGCTGGAAGAGGTATTTGTCACACACACTTTAGAGGCAGACTCTGTGCTAGACCCAGTCAGGACAGGCACATGGTGCAGAGCGGGGATCGGCACTTTTGGCCCTGAGGTGATCTCAGAGACAGGGTGTCATCTGCAGGCAAGGCCAGGAATAAACCCTCCAGGACCAGAGGCCCACGGCCCTTGTGGGGTCCCCATCACCAAAACCTCTGGAGGGCCTGGGCCTCACTTCTGTGTTCCCCCTCATGGCTGTGTCCACGTGTGCTCACCTCCTTTCCACTGCCATCATGTTAAGGCCTCCCTCCCCCACCTTTCAGATGGGGAAACTAAGGCACAGGGGTAGGCGTGGCATTTCCAAGCTCCCAGAGGGCATCACTTGGTTCTCAGGAGGCTGCTTCCTTGGCTTTGATGGGCCTGGGAGAGACTGAGGGTTTAGGAAAGCTTTGAGGACAGCTAGGCTGAGTCTGAGGACACAAGAAAGAGATCAACAGCTCCACCAGAGAAGGCCAATCCACGAGCCAACTCCCTCACTCTCTTTCATGGAGCAACCCTTGAAGACCTGCTTTTTCAAGGCCTTGGCATGCCCCACCCCACTTGTCCAGCCTCAAATCTAAGCTACCAGAGGCCCCTGCACATGCCTGTCACTGTGCCAGGGTGACGGTGGCAGAGGCTGTCACAGAGCAGAGTGCCCAGTGGGGTGTGCTGGGCTCCCCTCACCATTGTCACAATTGTCCTCTCCCAGCCTCTCAGCAGCCCTGAGGAGAGGGTATTATTATCCCCATTCTATAGGTGAAGAGACTGAAGCCCGAAGGGCTTTAAGTGTCCTGAATGCCCACTTATTACACTGTCTCCCAGAGGCTTGTCCATGAGGAACTCCTCATGCATTCTTGACTCCCTTGTCCCTATATGAGTTACGTCCTCTCTCTGAGCCTCAGTTTGTCCCTCTGAAAAACGGATCCCTACCCTTCTAGCTGTGCTGAGGAACATGTGACACTATAGAACCGTGTGACCCTGAGTATGAGACTTAACTTCTCAGCGTTATGGTCTACAGGACAGCATGAGCTAGACCATGGACAGAGAGAGCTCAATAAATATCAGCTGTCATTTTAAAAGCCCCGGACACTGCTGGGCATGTTAGGTGCTCAGTGCCCCTTGCCCTGCAGGAGACAGGGAGCCACAGCCAGCGGCAGGAGAGTCGAGGGCAGGTCTGTGTGGAATAATTCACTCGAGCTGTTCCCTCTTCCCAGCCAAAGGCCAAAGCGGGCGCTGTGGGGAGCTGGCTGGCCCTCCACCCTCAGCCCGCTGACTCACACAGCCCACTGGGGATAAAGTCACTGCCGCCCGGGCAAAGAAAAGGATGCATTTGCTCCCTGGGAGATGCTGACGCCGCTGTGAACTTGGCCTCTGAGGACAGGCCATGGCTAAGGATTGTGCACACTTGCGGGAGGAGGCAGCTGGCGCAGCAGGGAGGGCAATACCTTCTGAGGACCCCATTTAGGGCAGTGAGGACTGGCAGGGGTACTCACCTCCCCGGAGGCCAAGTGAGGGTCTATGAGCATTGGTCCAGCCTCCAGGCCCAGCTGGATTTGTCCCCTCCTGTGCGGTCAGTCTCAGGAGGGGACTGAAACCCTGAAACCTTGAAACCCTCCAATTTCCGCCTCTGACTTAAGGGACAAGCTACTGCTCCTGTCCATCTCATCTGCAAGACAGGCACACCATACTCAACTCCCTCCCGGAGACCTAGGGGTGATGGTAGGAGGGCCCTGCCCACTGACCGGGTCTCTGTGTGGCCTCTCCAATGGATTCCCTGACTTTAAGGGTCGTTCTAACACCTGACACCCTCCCCACGGCCGACTGTCACCCACTGGAGAAAGGCTGAACCACAGTGGGGCAGGCAAAGGCCTTCTGCCATCTGTTGCCTGCACTGAGCTTCCTGACACTCCTGAGCAGCCCCCACCCTGGCCACAACACCCCCAGCCCTCCCTGGTCTCCAGGCTGCCTACCCTGCACCAGGAATCCTGCACACCTGGACAGGTTATCTTCCACGTGCCCCACTCTGCCTGGGCCCTGGGATGGCCTCCCCTGGCTCCCAGGCCCTCCTGGTTCCTGTCGGGGCGTGGCCAGCGGGAGCCCGGGCAAGAGATCAGAGTATTCGCTGCCTCAGCTCCCTCCTCCCCTCACGCCCCTCTGTGGCCCTTGCACACCGCTCTGTCCTCCTGGATTCATGCTACTCTCCCCTCCCCGCTTTCCTTCAGGCCCAGGGCGGGTTAGGGCTCCCACTGCTGCAGCCCTGGGCCACGCCTGCTTCTGTTAGCTCCCATAATCCCACTCTGCCCCGCACGCAGCCCCATCATGGTCAGCACTGCCAGGGGGCTCGTGTGGTGACCCCTGTTTCCCACCAGGACCCAACACACTTCCCTTCAAGGCCCAGCTTGAAGGCCACCTCCCCTAGGAAGGCAAGTGTTCATTTGTTTGCTCCTTCGTTCGCTCAGCACCGGTCGACTGCCTTGCTCTGTGCCAAGCATGACTGGAGGATGTGGTGAGCAAAGCTGTGGAGCCTCGTGGGGCTGACCTTCTGGTGGGAGAAACCACCAGGCCAGGGAGCAAATGATTATTATGTCTGCTGGCGGTCTGTGCCACGAAGAAGATGCATAAACCAGATCATTTCTTTGGGGGATGAGCTTCCCCTGGCTGCCTGTCCTCCCCAGGAGTCCAACCTTCCCTGCGCTACATCCTCTCCACGCCCCGAACCTGGACAGCAGCCCATCCCCCCGCCTGTGGGTGGTTTGCTCTCTGCTCTGAGCCCCCACATAAGTAGGGGTAGGCATGGGTGGGGGATCTGTGCAGCTTAGTTCTTTGCAAACATTATCTGAATCAGTCTTCACAATCACTCTATGGAGTAGCAGTCATCATTATCCACCGCCTCCCCCTTTTTGCTTTTTACAAATTAACAAACTGAGGTTCAGATGCTGAAGTTAGATACCCAGGGTGATATCTAAGCCCGGCTCTGCCTCCTGACTCCAAAGCCAGAGCTCTTTCTTCTGTTTCAGGCTGAAAACAAAATAAATCACCTGTCATTGATATTTGTAGACTTCCAGTGGTGCCCAGAACAGTGCCAGGCGCAGGCAGGTGCTTGACACACATGCCCAGCTGGCTGAACTTTGAAACCCTTAACCACCCTGCTTCTCAAGCAGCCCTAGCCGCGCGAGGAGAGGGCACTGGGATGCCCCCATTTTCCAAGCAGGAAAATGGAGGTCCAGGGAGCTGGGAGCACTGGGTCCTGGAGGAGAGCAGTGAGCTCTCACCCTCCCAGCAGTGGCCATCCTGAGCTCCACCATCTTGCCTCAGGGCTGGAATGGCACTAACAGCCCAGTGGGCAGCAGGGACTGGCCGCTGACTTCTGGGAAAGAGAGCAGGGAGGATCTTCCCCAAGCCCACAAGGGGACATGAGGGCCGGCGTCCAAGCCACCTGACTTCGCCTGCAGGGCCTCGCTTTCCCTGCTGTGCAGAGAAGAAGCCACAAGGGGGCAGTGGCCAAGGCAGGGACAGGGAGGGGTTGTTGCTTGGGCAGCCAAGTCGGGACAAGTGGTTGAATTTCTAGAGATATTCTCAAAAAAGCGCTGGTAGAAATTTCTGATCAATAAGATGAGGAGGTGAGAGAAAAAGAGTAGCAGAAGACGATACTTGGGTTTCCAGCCTGAGCTGGAAGGATGAGAGGGATGAAGAGTCCATCGACGGTGATGGGGACATGGGGACGGCTGGTCAGGAGCAGGTTTGGGAGATGGCGGGCACTGTGCCAGTCTAAAGGGAACACTGCAACTCGGCTCCGGCTGATTGCCACTCTGCAGGAATGAGGGCTCTGATTTTGCAGATGTCAGAAATCCAGATTTTTACATAAAAGCTCTTAATTTTTAGATGTTTGCAATAAATTCAAATGCACAATGCCATGTGGGCTAATTCCATGCAAGGCAGATAAAGTCCATCTGTGGATGTCTGGCCCAAAGGCCGTTTCTCAGATCCTCTGCTCCTTCTCACCCTCCAAGGCTTGCGTGGGATGCTGCCCACAAGTGCTCCAGCTCCAGAGATGCTGCGGCCCCTCCCAGCCCCTGAAGAGCTGAAAACATCACACTGGGAGTGACTTGAGGGTAGAGACAGGTTTTGCTTATGTTTCTTCTGCTGCTAGCATAGGAATTGGCCCAGTGGAGGAGTTAATGAATGAATACCTGCTGAATGAATGAATGAACGACTCTCTCACCTGACCCCTCTGCCTTTCATTTTGCAAATGAGGACACTGAGGCTAGAGAAAGGATGTGACCTGCCAGGGTGGGATCTGGGCCAGGACCTACTCACGTCTGCTCTCCGAGGCTGTTCCTGAGCCTGGGCCAGCAGGAAGCATGAAGACAATTGCACAGTCTTATCAAATTTTGTCACTGGAGGGAGAAACAGGATCCTGGGCAGCTCCTGAGTATCTGGGGGGGGAGCATGCTGGGGGGATGTCTCTCCAGGAACTTGCTAAGGTGACCCCTGACTGGCGTCAGAGCAGAGCCAGACCCTAGAACTGAGCACCTCTGCAGGTGGCCTGGCTGTGGGATGGAAGGAGCCCCAGAAGGCAGGACTGACAACAGGAATGAACCAGGCAGAGTGACAGCCAGGACCCCAGGTTCTCTCCTCTGGGGGTTCTGACCCCTTCCCTTTCAGCCATGGGGAGGGCACACAGTACTGCGGACCCTCAGGGTGTGTGCTCAGATCTTCTATGCAGCGAAATCAGACAACACGGGCAGTGGAGGCTCCAGCTCGATGCCTTAATGTTGGAGGTGGAGCAATGGAGTCTCAGAGGTGTGAAGTCACCTAAGGTCACAGGCAAGGAGGCAGCAGATCTGGGACTCTGGATCAGGGGTCCTGACTCTGAGACTTGCATCCCTTCCATGCTGCTGCGCTGTGCTGGCCGTGGGGTGCTCACAAGCCAGTCCTCACACCCTCTTTCCCACCTCGGTGTCTTCATCTGCAAAGTGAGGAGAAAGAGAGGAGCCCTCCAGCAGGGCTGTGAAGGTCAAATGCATGGAAGGAGCGGGCACGGCGTGAACGCACTTTGTCCAGCTACGCAGAGGACCGTGACTATGTGGCAATGCCTTTCTTAGCCTCTAGTCTCTCACAGCTCTGAGAGTGGCAGTCTTTAAAACTTCCAGGGTGAGAGTTCCCTGCCGGCCCCATAGAGACAGTAATGCCTGGCGATTATGGAGCCCTTACTGTAGCCAGTGCTCTCTAGCGATTAAGCGATTAACTGATTAACGTGTTCTCCTTGGGCCCACCCTGGAGGTAGCTACTGTTACTGTTTTGTCTGCAGGGCAAAGAAACTAAGGCACAGAGAGGTTCACAAACATACCCAGGGTTATACAAATAAGTAAGTGGTACAGTTAGAAACTGAACTGAAGCAATGTCACTTGAAAGCACCTCTATGACCACCATGCAGCATGGCTTTTCTAGTCCACCGTGGAAGTTCTTCTCAATGTCTAACCCAAATCCCTTCAGTTGTAGGCTGTGCCTATTCCCTAGCTCCTTCCTGGGCAAAGGAGAAAAGCTGCTCCTTCAACCCCACACTCTGTGCTGAGAGGCCTAAATTCTTTGGCCCCTGGATCCCGACTCTTTGGGTCCTGCCATGCAGGTCAAGTGACCCCAGACAGAGATCCTTCCCTCGATGGCGTGTGCGCATGCATGTGCGCATGTGCTGACACACAGCCCCCTTCAGAGAGAATTGGCAGGACAGCAGTACCTCCGCGAGGCCCTCCTTCCTCCCGGCCTCCCTGCCTCCTTGCTTTCTCTGGGCTGTTCCCAATGCCAGAGTCAGCCGCTGCCTGAATCTTCGCCACTGCTTTGCTCTGTCCACACATGGTTCCCAACTGTGTCCTCACCCCACCTTTATGGTGTGCACTGTTTCTGTGGCCCATTCTAGTATTTATTTGATGTTTTCTTTTAACGTCAACTGGCTTAAAAAATTGGACCTGAGTCCAGTCAAGCTTCTTGACCTAACTCCTAGTTAACAGGAGCTACGGGGACAGAGGAACAGGTTAAACCACACCTTGGGAGTAGCAATCAGCCAAATCCTGAATGTGGCAAAAGGCCCAGTTCCTTCAACCAACAAGTCAGTCGGGTAAAAAGGAAGTGGAACCTCTAGGCAAAAGGGTACTTAAGGGACACATGCAATGTGTGGACCTCATTAGGATCCTGATTTCAAAAAACTGACTGTAAAAAGTTGTTCATTTTGGAGACCAGTTTGGAGCTGAACATGAAAGACAGTGTGGAATGGGTGGAAGAAACTCCCCAGAAACACGAGGGCAGAGTCTGCCCTGCAGGTGTGGGAGTCACTGTGGGACTCAGGTTCACCTTCACCAAGCAGTTCTCTCCCCTTCCAAGCATGTTTCAGACTTCAACAATAACAAGTTAAAGGCAATGCACAAAATAATAAATTAACTGGCTTTCACCCCTGAATGCATTTATTTTAAAAGGAAACTTTATATCACTCCCCTAAATGGAAAACTAGTATCACTTGCTGTAAGTAGAAGGTTACCATGAAAACAAGACAATGGTACTGAATTTCTGGCAGATACTGTTTCCTGCCAAAGGTGCTGGGATTAAAACTTGCCCCATTTTTGTTACAAAGAAGCCCTGGGAGAGGAGTGAACTGGCTCTCGCCAAGGGCCCACCTTTATGGGGGCACTGGCCAACAGGGAAGGGCCACGCATCATGTTTTCTCATCCTCTGCTTCTTCTCTGCCAGGGAGTGGTGGTGACAAGCCTGGGACTGGGGACAGATCCCCCCCAGCTGGAAGCCTCATGGGCTCCCGCTTACTCTCGCCCTGCAGCAGGGAGGGGCTAGGCTGGGGGACTGGGCCTCTGCAGTGGCTTGGCGCCTTCTGCATCACGTACTCCCTTCAGGGCTGGGTACTGTGGACAGTGAATGGGACAAAGGACTGCCCCAGGTCACACTGACAAGACTCCAGGATTTCTGACCTGTAGACTTGTGATCATCTAACCTTTCCCTGTTCACAGACCTATTTCTTAAGGTCCTACTGCATCAGGCACAGGGGGCAGGAGGGACAGGGGTGACCAAGACAGACAAAGTCTCACAGAGGCAACATTTGCCGGCAGGGATGAAGGACAAAAGCACTGAGCAAATGCATGAGACAATTTCCCAGGATGGGGAGGGCAACAAAGGAAACAAAACTGAATGATGTGGAAGGTGAGAGGAAGGCGGTGCCACCCTAGACAAGGTGACAAGGAGGGCCTCTCCAAGAGGGCAACACTGGCACTTACGCCTGCAGGACTAATAAGGCAGTGGGGGGAAGGTCTGGGCAGAGGGCTCCGTGAGCACGTGCATCCAAGCCCTCAGACACCCTGGCTGTCTTCTTTAAACTTTATATTTTGAATTAATTGCAAACTTAATGAGAAGTTGCAAAAAGAGGACACAGAAGTCCTGCACACCCCTCACCCAGATCCCCACATGTTGACACTGTAGCCCGTTCACTTGACCACACCCTCCTTCCTCCACATACACACACTTGCACACACATACATTTTTTTTTTTCTGGATGGAGATTAGTTGCCCATGTCAATCTCCTATGCCAGCAGTCCCCAAACTTTTTGGCACCCGGGACCACTCTCATGGAAGACAATTTTTCCGCAAACCAGGGCCAGGATGGGGGGATGGTCTGGGGATGATTCAAGTGCATCACATTTACTGTGCAGTCAAACCTCTCTGCTAGTGATAATCTGCATTTGCAGCCGCTCCCCAGCACTAGCATCACCGCCTCAGCTCCCCCTCAGATCATCAGGCATTAGATTCTCACAGGAAGAGCAACCTAGGCCCCTCGCATGTGCCGTTTACAGCCGGGTTCGTGCTTCTGTGAGAATCTAATGCCGATCTGACAGGAGGCGGAGCTTGTGCAGTGCTGCCAGCCATGGGAGCGGCTGTAAATACAGATGAAGCTTCGCTCGCTGGCCCGCCATCACCTCCTGCTGTGTGGCCTGGTTCCTAACAGGTCACGGACCAATACTGGTCCACAGCCCAGGGGTTGGGCACCACAGCCCTATGCCGTCAGAGTGTCTTTCCCAAATGCAAGGACATTCTCAGACATAATCACAGTAAGGTTTTCAATTCCATTATCGAATCCTCAGATCTCATTCAGAGTTGCCAATTGACCTAATGATGTTCTCTAGGGAGAAACAACCTCTGATTCTTAAGCCTCTCACACACACATATTTGGGGGCAAGTGAGTCCCCAGGGTGGCCTTCCAAGGAGAATACCCAGGCTGGCCCTTTGGAAGTGGATAACAGAGGGGTGGCATGGGGGACACCATGCTGCCATGACTTTCCTTCACCTGTGCAGCCTGCAGGGTGTGGACAGGCCGGCGCAGGGCCAGCCACAGGGCGTGTGGAGCCACAGTGGAGCTGATGCAAAAGGAAAAATGCACCTCTCGAGATGCCCACCAAAACAGCCCCACATTGTGAACCAAGTGGAAAAAGTTGTTAAAGATTTAAAATTTAAAAAATGATTATATATACAGCCCCACAGTGCCTGATCTGTTCCCACGTCACCGTCAACCCTCACACACCAGCCCTGCAGGGCACGCGAGGGCCGCAGGGCCTGGAGCGGCAGCCGCTTGGGAGTGAGCGAAGGGCCATGCTGGTGCACCACGGCGCCGTGTGGGCAAATGAGCAGCAGCCTGTGTTCAAGGTCGCCATGCTGCCCGCTTGATTACTGGGTTTTGGACACGCCGTACGTTCTGCGCCTGAGGTCACTGCCTCACTGTCCCACCGCCGTCCCACTCCCGACTACCGTGTGCCACACACAGAGCTCTGCCGCCCCGTGCTCGGAACACGTGTGGTGCTCCGTGCTCAGCAGAGTCTGCCGCTAAGCCCGCGGGTGGCTCTGGTACCCACTTCACAGATGAAGACAAAGAGGTTCTGTACTGATTTGCTAAGGCTGCAGTGACCAAGTACTGTTGACTGGGTGGCTTAAACAACAGAGGTGTATTTTCTCACAGTTCTGGAGGCTGGAAGAGCAGGATCAAGGTGTCAGCAAGGCCTCTCTCCACGGCTTGTATGTAGCTGTCTTCTCCCTGGGTCTCCACATGGTGTATTAGTCAAGGGTCTCCAGAGAAGAACCACCAACAGGATATATAATATATATATTTTTATAAGGTGTTGGTTCATACAATTATGGAGGCTGAAAATTCCAAGATCTGCAGGCAGCTGGGGACCCAGGAGAGCTGCTGATTTAGTTCCAGTCCAAAAGCCAGCAGACCTCAGGCCCAAGAAGTCCGCATTTCAGTGTGAGTCTGAAGGCAGGAAGATGCTGACGTCCCAGCCTGTGGGCAGTCAGGCAGGAGGCGTCCCACTTACTCAGCCTTTTGTGCCATCCGGGCCTTCACCTGATTTGACGAGGCCCACCCACATCAGGGAGGGAGTCTGCTTTACCCAGTCCACGGAGTCAAATGTTCATCTCATCCAGACACCCTCACAGACACTCCCAAACATCTGGGTACCCTGTGGCCCAGTCAAGTTGACACAGAAAATGTACCACCATACACGGTGTTCCCTCTGCATGTGTCTGTGTCCCAATTTCCTCTTCCTATAAATATGCCAGTCAGATTAGATCAGGGCCCACGCTAATCACCCCATTACCTCTTAATCACCTCTTTAAAGACCCTATTTCCAAATAAGCTCACATTCTGAGGTAGTAGGGTTACAAGTTCAACATATGAATTTGGGGGACACGCAATTCAGCCCACAGCAGACCCTGCCAGGAGAAGGGACTCAGCCGGCAAGCACTCAGGCCCCAACCTTTCCTCCTCTGAGACGGCGTGGCAGGCGGAGCCTCTCAGGTTGGCTGACCTGTCCACTGATGGCTGCCAAGAAACGGCTGAGGTGCAAAGAGTCACTTGGGATGGATTCATCTCATGATCTCATGTGCTAAATCCAGCAATTGCCAAAGGCAAAAGTGTTTGTCGGTGAGAAGCTAGTAAGGTCTTGATCCAGCAAGAATGTTCCCCTGAATCAAATCTCCATGAACTTAACCCCCATTGCCCTCCACCCTCTTGCCCCTGGTGGGGTCTTGCCAACACAGAAGGCTGCCAGGGAAGAGGAGAGGCCACAGTGAAAGACGGGACCGTCCTGGAGCCCACTGAGATTGGAGCGCTTGCTTACACGCCCTCTGGCCACCCGGCAAGGACCTGTTGATGGAGGCCTGGTGGCCCTCGGACAGGGGGATGGGGTGGGGTGTGGGGGGGAGACCAGTTCCTCTCGCTGACTGTGGCCGGGCTGGGCTTGGCTCTGCATGCTTGATTCTTTATCCTTCAGTGCACTGAACCTGCTCAAGACCAGCTTCCCAAGGCCTCCGCCAATTTGGTCAAACTGACCCTCTGGTGTATTTCTCACCCACGCCGCCTTCTGGGCCTCACTGGCCTGGCGCAAGTGCCTGAACCAGGAGGACCTGCTTCCAGGGTGATCTGCACTGCACAGCCCACACCCACCCAACCCGCCCGACCCCAGGGCCTGGCCTCGCCCACACAGAGCAGTGCTGCGGGTGGAAATTCAGACGCCTACATCCGGTCCCCAGTGGAAGCCAAGGGGTCCCTGAAGGCTCCTTCCTACTTCCTACTCCCCTGCACTGATGTCCCAACACTGCCAAAGGGCGAGGACTTGGCCTAGGCTCCACCAATCAAATCCTCTCTTGAGTCTTAACTACTTGAGTGGCAGCACATGGCTGGGGCTCCCTGGGTTGGCCTTGGTCACAGCTGCGAGCCTGCTGGGGGGGCACAGAGTAGGCACTCCAGCTGCCCGGGTTCCTAATTCACTTCTCCAGCTTCCTGTGAGCCTCTGAACTCCAAGAGTGGCTCAGTAAACTCCCTTTTTGCTCTAGTTGGCCTGAGGCCATTTCTGCTGCTCTCCACCAAAGACCTGATCAGATACGAGGCTCTCGCGCTGCACCATCCTCATGCCCTTTCTGCAGCTCTTCTGCTGAGAACGCTGTCTTTCCCACGCGGACCTGGTAAATCCTCCTCCTCACTTGAGAACCGTCTCAGTGCTACAACGCCAAGAATCCTTCCCACTTTCGCAGCTGAAATGATTGCTTCCTCTCTTCAAAAATCTCTACATTTTATTTGAACTTACTCTATTAATAAAAAGAAAACCCACCATTTACTGAATGCCACTGTGTCCCAGGCACCCTCACACCTGTTAGGTCCCTTTCCTACCCCAGGACACTGAGGGTCAGAGTGGATTGTCATGGTCACTGTGGCAGACTTGATTTCAAAAAATGGCCACAACCTCATCTCCCATCCCTCAAGTTCTGCCAGAACCTTGCCATTCCTGATCAGGGGGTAGAGTTTAAGTCCCCTCCCCATGGGCTTAGGCAGGACTCTGTGACTGTCCCAGTGAAGATAAGGCCACAGAAGTGATGCTGTGTGGCTTCTGAGGTCTGGTCCTAAGAGGTGACAGTTTCTACTTGGCTCTCTTTCTCTTGGATTGCTCTGCTTTGGGATCCAGCCACCATGTCGTGAGGAAGCCCAGGCCATGCAGGGAGGCCCCGTGCAGGTGTTTTGGCTGACAGCCCCAGCTAAGGTCACAGCTGGCAGCCAAGGCAACTGTAAGGTGAGGAAAGAGGTGAGTGGGTGGGTGGGTGAGTGGGTAGGAAGGTGAATGAGTGGGTGGGGGGCAAGGCTTCCTAGAAATCTGGCCCCCAGTCTTTCAGAAGCTCCCACTGATATTGAGTACAACAGGCTCTGCCCAAATTGTACTTCCATGGGAAAAATAAGTGTTGCTGTTTTAAACCACTAAGTTTTGGGGAAATTTGTTCCGCTGCCATGGCAACCGGAATGGTTACATGGAGTCAGGAAGTTATTGCTTTTTTTTTTTTTTCCTTAGAGACAGAGTCTCATTCTCTTACCCAGGCTGGAATACAGTGGTGTCATCATAGCTCACTGCAGCCTCAAATTCCTGGGCTCAAGTGATCCTCCTGTCTCAGCCTCCTGAGTAACTGCAACTACAGACACATGCCACCATGCCCAGCTAATTTTTCAGCAGAGATGGGGTCTTGCTATGTTGCTCAGGCTGGTCTCAAACTCCTGGCCCCAAACAATCCTCCCCTCCTTGGCCTCCCAAAGTATTGGGATTACAGGGATAAGCCACCATGCCCGGCCAAATCAGTAAGTAGTATTATTCATCAGTGTGGATGATACATGAGGTAGTGTAGCTTAGCGGAGTTGATCACCTGGGATGATTGATTAATTACATTTCATTTCTGTGACCCTAACCAGGTCATTTAACCTCTCTGGTCTCAGTTTCCTTGCTGAAATATGGGAAAAAATATAATAGTATCCATTTCACAAGGCTATTGTGAAGATTAACAGTGATATCACATATAAAGCACTTAGCACATATAAACACTCAATGAAAGTGAATAATAATAAGTGTTATTATTATTGTTATCTGAGTGGCCAGATTGGATTCCCACTCAGCCCGACTTCAGAGCCTGCAATGGTCCCTCAAGGACGAAGCCACCCAGGGTGCCCACTGCTGAGTCTCTCCTCGCTGGACTGAACTGCCCTGCCGAGAGAGGAGGCCCAGGCCGTGCGTGTGTGTGTGCTGGAGGTGGCCTTGCAGCTCTGCCAGCTCTTCCTGGGCTGTGTGCGTGAGACCCAGTCCACTGAGGTCACTTGCTACTCCACAGTTTGGGGAGCCCTTTCCAATGTGAGCTTCTTTACACTGTGTTTCAGAGACACCTGGCCTCTGTTATTTCTAATAGACGTAGTCTGTGAAACCTGCCCATGAGGAAATGAATTGACAACTGGTATGATCAAAACTAGTCCTCCATGTGAAACCAAACGGTGGTATCCACAGCTTGCTCGGAGGTGAGGCTGCAACGCAAGCCTGCAGCAGAGCTACCATCACCCCGAAAGCTGCTCGCTGCGGAGGATCTGGACCACACAGAGCAAGGCAGCAGCCGCTGCGGGAGGTCTGCCACTGTGCCAAGCTCTGGGTGCGGACCCACAATGTTTACACATACTTCTCTTTTAAACTCTCTCTTTCTCTCCTTTGTACATTAAAAATCATCTGGCTTTTAATACTGAGTGTCACAAGAACGTGGAGACACAGGACTCTCACCACTGTTAGTAAAGCTGCACCCTGCTGCAACCACTTCGCAAAGCAAGTTCACTGAGCCCAGGAAAGCTGGAGGTTTCATATACCATCCTGGTACAAACCTCATGCAAATGCCTGCACTAAAGCACAGGAGAAGGGGCAAGAATGTGCACCTCAACCCTGTTTGCAATATCGAAAAATGGGAAACCACTTAAATACACATCAGTGAGAGAATAGGTATCTAAAGTGGGGCATATGTGTACAGTGGAATACTGCACACCAGTGAAAATGAGTGGATGAGAACTCTACATAGCATCATGGGTGAATCTCACCAATAAAATGTTGAGTGAAAAAGCAAGTTGCATCTTGAAGAGACATCTGTGCACCCATGTTCTCAGCAGCATTATTCACAAAAGCCAAAAGGTGGCAACAACTCAAGTGTCCATTGACGGACAGATGGATAAACAAAATGTGGTCTGTCCACACAATGGATATTATTCAGCCTTAAAAAGGAAGGAAAGTCTGACACACGCTACCACATGGATGAACCTTGAGGACACTGTGCTAAGTGAAATGACACACAAAAGGACAAATATTGCATAATTCCATTTATATGAGGTCCCAAGAGCAGTTCGAATTTACGGAGACAGAAAGTAGAATGGTGGGTGCCAAGGGCTTGGGTGGGGTTGGACAGGGAACTGTTAATGGGGACAGAGTTTCAGTTTGGGAAAATGAAAAAATTCTGGAGACAGATCATGGTGTTGGCCGCATAACAATGTGAATGTACTTAATGCCACAGAACTGTACACCTAAAAATGTAGATGGTAGATTTTATGTTCTATATACTTTACCACAATTAAAAATCTTCTTAAAAGGCAAGTTACAGGTTTTAATACCATGTATCTAAACATGTAAAACATGTAAAACATGAAAACATGAAAACATGTAAAACAATCTTTTGTGTTAGCAAAGTTATAAAAATGTGCATGGGAAGTATAAACACCAAACAAGGGCTTGTGTTGAGGCTTAGCGCGGGGGCAGCAGGGGTGGGGTGGCATTTGTGGCGCCCTCCACCAAGTGGTGGACACTGCTGAGTCTGGGCAGTGGCAGACGACGCTCCACATTGTCTTTGCGCTGGAACTATTCCATTAACCAGAGTACCCTGAGGTCCGCCGGGCTCTGCGGACAGGGGAGAGGGCTCGCTGCCTGCCCGGGTGGCCTTCTGGCCGAAGCTAAAGCACAGGCAGAGGCGCCTCTGCCGAGGCACGCAGCGGGGCGGCCAACACTTCCTTTCGCTCTCCCGTTGAAATAAGCGGCTCTGCTCCTCCCCTAGTCCCAGCCTCTGGCAGAACTCCAGGATTATTTTACATTAATTTGAGATCACTAATGAAGAATAATTAACAGCTTCAAGGGAGCCTGGCACACCCTGTGTTTAGAAGTGGTTAATTATGCATTGTCTGCAAAACACCCTTTCCATACTCCTAAGTTTTGGACGGCTGTTTTAAACAACGGAATATGGCATTAGGCAAAAAGCCAAGTGGCTCCATTCACAAAGCCTTCCTCGGGGAGGATCTGTCTGGGAAGCCACAGCCACTTGCTAAGCCCCTACTAAGTGCCACGTATCATGCACTTTCCTGGCACATACCCTATAAAGCCCCTCGAGGGCTGCAAGAGGTGGGCTTAGCATCTGCCTTCCCGCATGTCACAGGCATGGAGGGAAAGGGACTTTTCTAAGCTCCCTGCCAGGGTGAGTTGTGACCACAGAGCCCGAGTTCTTGCCCACCTGGCTGACACATCACCATTATATATGGTCAATAACGGATGGAAAGGGGACTGCCCCCAGCCCTGAGCATGTATTGCCTGGTGGACGGCTGGAACTCTCAGCTGGCAGCGTGCGGCTTCCGCAGCCACACCACTCAGCGGCCATGCGACTTTGGGCAAGCTACCTCTCCCTGTGCCTCGGTTTCTTCACCTGGAAAATGGGGCAATCACGACTGCCACTTCATGGGGTCAGAGCACAGCGCTGGTCCTCGGAGTGGAGCCTCCCTCACAGCAGGCGCTCGGTGAGCCTCAGCATCAGCATCGGCCGCCCCTCCTGCCCTGCTCGCCTCTCCCCTGACTCCCCTGACATGTGATGTGCCTCATGCCTCAGCCTCACCTTGGACCGTTTCTGAGCCGTGCCAGGCCGAGGCCCACCCCCAGACACCAGTCCATGCCTTGCTTTCTGCCCACAGTGCCTTCCCTGCCTGCAAAAATCCTACTTTCCACATCCAGGTCCAGCTCGGATGCCACCTCCTGCAGAAAGCCTCCTAGATTTCTCCCATGTGACCTACCTCATGATGCTGGTATCTCTGTGCCACCTCTATTTGTCCCCCATCCTTGACTTTCATGATATGTTTGTAGGGTCTCTTCCCCTTATTGGCTGGGAGCTCCTCAAGACCACATCTAGTTTGTCTCTGGGGCACAGCAGGGGCAAGAAGCTCCACCACAGGGCGGCGGAGTGCTCGTACTGGCTCCTCCCGGAGACCGAGCCAGGCCGCTCACACTTGGGCCAAAGGACTCCAGAGTGGGACTCTTGCTTGCCACATCCCTCAAGACCCTTCATGGGTTCTCCATGGACTGCAGGACAAAGCCCAGACCCAGGTCCTGGGCTCCAGCCCTGGCACCCCCTCCCAGCCCCATGGGCTGTTCCTACGACCTGAAGACACCTTTCCCTTTTAAAGCCTCTGGGTTTTTTCCATGGGCTTTTCCATCTGCCTGCAACACCTGTCTTCCCCGCCCCAGCCCAGCAAACTCTTCCGGGCGCTTCACCACTAGCTCAGCTGTCACCTCCTCCATGAAGCCAGGACATGCCCTCCCCGGGGCTACACAAATAAATGGGGTGAGGGTGAAAGGCTCGTCCACCGCGCGGTGCTGAGACCCACCAGGTGCCGGGCACTCTGCTCGATGCGGCTGGCGCTGATCAGATGCAGATGGGCCACTCTCCCTGGCACCCGCCCAAGAGCGGGGACTTCCTTTCTATGCTGCCGTGAGACCCTCGGCACCTACCCCCTTCAGAGAAAGCCCACTGGAAGGAAAAAGAAAAGCTCCCACACTTTCCCAGAATAGCTTGCATGCTAATGGCCGCAGACTTCACAGAGTGTGAAATCAGGAAAAACTAATTCCCCCAGAATAGACGGAATAATTCCCTCCTCAAGGTCTTTAATTACATGCCGTTAAAGGCAACCACAGCGATGGCTCCGTGGTGCTCTCCTGCTGGCCTGGGCACAGGTGTGTCTTGACTGAGGTGTGTGGGACAGGACACACACATCCTCAAAAGACATTGTTGGGTGTGTGCACATTCAGGCTTGCGGTGCCCGCAACCCACGTCACCTCAGGCAGCAGTCCCCAAATCCCATTACATGTCATCAGTCCAAGTCCCTAAAGATGGGGAAACACCTCAGAGAGGGAAAGTGACCTGCCCAAGGTCACACAGACAGAGAAGAGATTTGAATTCTGGTCTCCTGACCTCCAGACCAGGGGTGCCCCCGCTGTGCTTCCCCGAGCCTGTGCTTGGGGTGGAGGCAATGGACCCCACCAGGCACAGCAGCCCACAGGTCAGGAGGAGTGTGCTGTGCCGGAGCCAGGCTGGGGACCCCTGGCCCTGCACGGCTGCCCTCCTGTGGGGTCAGACCTGCTCAGGAGCAAGTCTGCGCCAGAGCTGACCCCACAGCGAGGGACACACACAATGCTTGGCCACAGAGCAGTCCGGGTGCCCACTCCTCTGCAGAAACCCTACCAGTTTCAGGGCTAGAGGGAGAGGAGAGAAGAGTTAAGCTGAGTTGTAAAGTGAACAGTGGCAAATGCCACCACTGTTCTTGGTCAGTGGTAGAGACCCTGTGCTGAGACGAGGAAGCCCTGCAGTCAGGCAGGCTCAAGGCGAACTTCCCCTCCATGACTCGTTGCCCTAGGGGCCACGGTCCTCCCCAGAGGGTCGACTTACCTTTTGTAGGCCCCATGCAGTGGCTGCAGGCACAGGAACTGCCAGTAATCCAGGCAAAAGGCCTTGAACTTGAGCATTTTCACCTCTTGGTCTCCAGCCGGACTGCAGTAAGGTCTCCAGAGAGACACAGAGGGGGCTGGTGGGAGCTGGAGCACTGGCCGCCCCAGCCTGCCCCGGTCTCTGCCGTGGCGGCCCCCACTCACACGGCCAGCCTGCCCGGCGCGCTCGTACAGTGCACGCCTCCAATACAAAGAGCAGCGAGCACAAAAGCCTAGCAACTCATTCATGCGGCTCGCCCAGCCAGCCTCATGCTGCTGCTGTCTCTGGTGGCTGATGCTTCTTGGGGCTCCCTTGGGGGTCCCTGGGGCAAACTGGGGCAGCTCTGGCTGTGTCCGGTTGTGGAGACCCCCAGCCCGTCATCCTGGGGGGCATGGATACTAAGGCTCCCGACAGTGGCTCCAAAGGTCTGTTCTTACAACCAGGTCCCGGGGCTCCTGGTGGCCAAGCTGGCACTGGCTGGGCAGTTGTCCGCCCGCCCGCCTGGCCCAGAGTGGCCGAGGCCAGGGAAGACTCAGGGGGAGCAGGTAGGGAGGGGCTGAGGTGACAAATGCCAGCCTCTTTTGCCAGATAAATTACGTTTGGCGGAATCCGGGTTGGGCCTGCATGAGGGAAAACTCACCATGGAGCCACATGGTGCCTGGGGTGGGGGCAGCTGGCTCTGAAAAGCAGGCGGAGAAAGACTGACAGGGCAGCCCAGAGCCGTTGCCAGGGTGACGAGGACACATTGATAAAATCTAAAATGGAACTGCGATGACAGCCGCTCATTGGCTGCCGGGAGGGGACTCCTGTCGCTACCCAGGGAGGGTGGGGGGGGTAGCAGGGAAACAGCTGGGTTGAGGGGCCGAGGCCAGCTAGGGGCATTGTTGGGCAGGGGGACCCAAGGCCGAATGGGTGGCCCAGAGGCCCACGGGACCTGGCAGTCACAGACAACAGGAGCAGATCGCTGGTCCAGCCTCCACTCTCCTCTCCCCTCCTGGCCGGTCCCAGCTTCTGCCGTTCCCCACACACCAGCCGCAGGGACACAACCAGGTCACTCCTCGGCACCCCAGAGCCTTGCGCAGCACCCTGGCTGCTCCCAGGATAAAGGCCAAACTCCTGGCCACAGAAGGACTGGGCCCAGAGCTTCTGCTGACTGCCTGGCACTCAGAGGCTCCCGACACCCAAACCCACTGGCCGCCTCCATTTCCTCAAGTCCAGCATGCCCTTCGGGGGCTTCCGTGCAGCTCCCTCCGCTGGGAGTGCCCTCCGGCCCCTCCCCACGGCCAGCCAGTTCCTGGCCCCGACACTTCCTCACCTCGGAGACACAGCAGCCCTGCCACTCGCCACCCTGTGGGGTTTCTCCGGCCTCTGAAATGATCCTGTTTATTTATCTGTTTACTTGTTGACTTTCTCCTCCAGCATCTCCAGGGCAGGGACCACATCTCTTTCAAGTCCTGGCCCGCTGCATGGCTCAGGGCTCATTTCTTGAAGGAAGGGTCTTGGAAGTGACAGAAGCATCTCGAGCACACGGCATCCTCCTAGGTGCACCATGCTCATCCCCTCGGGCTACTTTAGGGCCCATCATCGTCTGCAGAGCAGGGGTCACATTCCATCCAAACAAGGAGAACTCTCAATCACTCTCCTCTCCTTTAGATGAAGAAACTGAGGCCCAGAAAAGACCCCATCCCCAGGGGTTTGCACAGAGAGCCTGGGAGCCACCACCAGGAGGGATGGTGTCCAGGGGACACAAGCCTCAGGTGGGAGCCAGCGCTGCAAAGGAGGCTGGGCTCTGTGTGCCCCGGCAAGGCTGTCTGGCTTCTGGGGGTCTGATCCTGCTCCAAGCAAAGCCAAAGAACGAAGTCACCTGCCTCAGGTGGGCATTTTCTCAGTCTGTCATTAGCAGACATGCTGCTTCCAGAGCAGTGGTTCTCGAGCAGAGACAACGTGGTCATCCCGCCCATGGGGGTGTCTGGAGAAACTCCGACGTCTGGAAAAACTTTTAGCTGTGGCAGCTAGGGAGGGGGTGCTGGCATCTAATGGCATTTTAATGCCACTAAACATCCTATAAAGCACAGGACAGCCCCCACAACAAAGAATGATCCGGCTCAAAGTGTCAGCAGTCAGGTTGAGACACCCTGTCCATAGAGTAACTTTCCTTGCAGCCACCCATCCTGGGTGGCTCAGTCCGAGCCTCCCACTGCACAAACGGGAGGCAGGGGCCAGTGAGGGGAAGGGACATACCCGGCATTGCTAGGATGGGCCCAGGCTGGACGCAGGACACCCCGCCTGATAAGCTGGCTGGTACCTGGGGTGGGCGGGTGGGAGGGGACGTGGCCATCTGCTGAGGGTGATGAGCCCGCTTGCCAAGGTAGTGCAAGCAGGCCAGCCGCCTGCAAGTGTTGCCCACCCCCTCCCTTGGGACAAGGACATTAGCTTCCCTCTCATGCCTGTGGCAGAGGAAGCCGGCTGCGCCTTTGAAAGGCGGCAATTGCTGGCTGGGACCTTTGTTTCTGAATTCCCAGGCTCTGCACGGCACCTCCTCCACCAGGGCTGAGGGCAGGCTTTCTCAGAGGCTCTCGCCTGACAGCAAAGCTGGCACCTCCAACTGCACAAAAAGGGCATGAGGCCTGGTAGTGGTGGGAGCCCTGTGTCCTAGTCCTGCGTCTGGCACCAATGCTCCTTCTGGTCTCTGGATCTCAGTTTTCCTCATCTGTGAAATGGGAACATGATCTTGGCCAAGGCTGCTGTGAGGGTTGGGAGTCGGGATGCAAGCAAGTGATGGCAAGGTCACAGGAATGGGGCAGATCCCATTTCGCACCTGCCTCTTTGCTGTCCCTCAGAGGTCCGAGAATGCTCCACCTCAGGGCCTTTGCACGGCTGTTCCCACTAGGGATGCTGGGACACTCTTCTTCACCCTCCTTCCTTTCCAGTTTCAGGTGAAATGGCACCTCCTCAGAGAGGGCTTCCCTGCCCACCCTCCCATCACTCTCTAATCCCTTTACCCAGATTTAGCTTTCTTCATAGTCTTATCACCATCTGACATATATTGAAAACCAATCTCTTTGTCCCTTTGCTGCCTGGCCCCTGCCTGACGCAGAAGCTCTGTGAAGCCAGCAGGTGCTCAGGAAGTAATGGCTGAATGGAGGAGGGTCCTGCTGCCTCTGTTCTGCCCCCAGCTCTGTCCTCCCAGAGAGGGGAGCACTGGGTCTTTGGTTTTGCCCTCAAGTGTGGCCACTGCCCTGCCCAGTCTGATGGAGAAGTGTGTGGTCAAGCCTGGTGGGCAGGGGACTCAGTAAGGACCTACCCAGCCCCCACGCACCCTGGAACCTTCCCTTCACTCCAGAGCTCTCCTGGCCTGGCCCCAAGCAGGGTGCCTGACTGGCTGGCCAGTGAGTGGACAATGCAGTGGAGTCACACTGCCATCAGCAGCGTGGGTGGGTTTTAGAGAAGCCAACGGCTCAGCTGCCTACTGGCGTTTCCTCAACCTTCCTCTCTGGGGCCAAGCCCACCCTGACACGGACACCCACAGACCTGCTGCACCCCGGGCCAGCCTGGCAGGGGTGTGTACGTGCATGTGTGTATGAGTGTGAGTGTGCAGTCACATATGTGCCAAACTCGGTGTGGCCATGGGTGTGTCCAAGTGCAGGTGTATGTGAGTCTGTGCACAAGAGTGAAGGTGCGAGGGTCTGACTGCAGGAAGAACTGAGTGTGGGAATGTTCTGGAGTCTGTGTGTGTCTGTGTGTGTGCATGGGAGTGTGAAGCCATGGGTATGAGGGTAGGGAGTGTGCTAGGGGTTTGGGCCCATAAATGTTCAAATCCTGGCTGTGCTTCCCATCTTCAAATCCTGAGCAAGCGACTTCGGCAAAGTGGGCTAATGATAGGCCTGCTCGCTAGGCATGAGGACTGTGAGCTTCCACTCCACAAAGCAGACACTGTTGATTATCAGCGGGTGTGCCTGTGGGTGTCCACGTATAGGATTACATGACTGTGTGCACATGTGTGCACAACCTGGCTCTCTGTCCTCCAGGAGCACGCCTTAGGGTGCTGCCAACTCAGAGCCCCCTCGCTCCTCACAGCTGCGGGCTTTTGGAGCTGGTCGCTACAGCCGTCTTGTTCCTTTGTAGCATCTATTGGAACCTGGACACACGGGGTCCAGCCCCTGCCTGGTGTCTCCAGTGACAGGGCTCACCACCTCACGGGTCTTCTTTTGGGCTTGTTCAAAAGTCCCCCTCCCAGAAGCCAAGCTCCTTAGCAGGACGCAGCTCTTGCTGAACCTCCACCGCCCTCCCTTCCCCGCCTCCGTGCCCTGGCGCACCCACCCTCAGGGTCCTCACTCACATGCCGTTTCCTGGAGGCAGCTCCTCTCTCTGCCTCCAAACAAGGGGCAGGTCAACGTCTAGTCACCTCTACAGCACAGCGCGGACAGCCCCTCCTCCCAGATTCACGTCCGTGCACCCAGCAAGGCCCTCTAAGCCACCCCACTCCCAGAATGAACTGCCTGCGACTTGTCTTTCTTGCCCAGGAGACTGGGAGCAAAGCTCTGCTGACTTCTAATCCACGGAACTTTCCTCTACGGCACAGTCTCCAATCCTTTTTTTTATGAAAACAGATTATGTTCTTTTTGGAAGACATCTGATGGAAACATCAAGATACAAAGCACACGGGGCAGAGACCCTCAGATACTCCAGCTTCCACCAAGTGCAGGCTGCAAGCCAATAGAAACCATCGGTTTCTCCCCCGGGTGGCAGCCTTGGTCGTCATGGGAACTGCCAGCGACGGCTGGTCCTCAGGGACCCACTAGCCTTGGATCTCAGAGGGACTGCTGGCTGCAGCCTGATCCTCAGGGGCCTTCAGCTGGGCCCTGGTCTTTGGGGGACCCTTGGCTGCAGCCCTGGTCTTTGTGGGGATCACTCCACACTGTAGCTGTTCTCAGGGACATGTCAGCAGTACTTCTGGTCCTTGGGGGAATTTTTCAGGGCTACATGGTGGGGCTAATCCCCCCGATGGCCTCCTCGGGCCCGCCTGGATGCAGGCGGCTGGCGTGGGTTGAGGGCTCCCAAGGCAGGCAGGGGAGGAGGGCAAGACAGTACCTGTAGCGATCAGTGGAGAGGCTGCTTCCGGTCTCCAGGGAGCTCCTGAGGTAGCGAAAAGGAGACAGGGTTACCAATGGCCCCACACACAACAGACCCCTTGGGGCCATGCTTGCTCAGCCTCCGCCAGGGGCTCCAGTACAGGCCCTGGGACGGTGGGCAGTGCTGGGAAGAGTGTCTGCCCACATGCAGGAAACCATGTACTTTCTTTCCCTCTGATGGGTCAGCAGAGGAACTGCCACGTCAGGGGGTTCAGTCACAAAGGCCCCGGGCAACATTAAGTCCAACTTCTCCCTGTTCAGATGGGGAAACTGAGGCTAGGGGAGAGGAAGCACAGTGGGCAGGGTCAAACAGCCTCTCGGGCTGGGCCACGATTTAACTTCGGGTGTGTCTGACCCGAAACCACCACGCTCCTTCCCCGGTGAGGCCTGCACCAGGAGTCCTCCCAGAACCACGGCGTAGGCCGCCTGTGCTCCACGCCGGAGCCCGGAAGCCCGAGTCCCTTGCCCACACATGGCTCTGCATGTGGGCCCAGGAGCCTGGGTCCTGCCTCCTTCCTTTGACTGAGTTCCGTCTGTGTAATGGGGCGTGGGCCTGCGAGCCACCCAAACCCGGATCAAATCCTGGCTCCAACACTGACTAGCCATGGGATTTAATGCAAGTCCCTTCACCGCTCTGTGCCTCAGTTTCTTCATTTGTTCAACAGGAATATTAATAGTAACAGTGTATCTCTCATGGGGCAGCACATGTCTCTGAAAGGACCATCAGGAAATGTGAGCCTCTGCTCCGCCTGGAGGCACACCCAACGTCCTACATACGTGGGGGCTGGGCAGCGCCTTCCACTGGGCAGGGAGCCCCACTCTCCCAACTTGCCTCTCCCTGCCCACCTGCGGAGCATCTGCTACGACGCCAGACACACCCCTGGGGACCTCTCCCTAGGGCCATGCTGCCTTCCCACGTGGGACACCCACCCCACATGGCTCTCCCTCTCCCAAGGCCTCAGAAGTTGAGGGCACCTGCTTTGTGTGGGCCTGTGCTTGGCCACTGTGGGCTTTGACATTCTGAGCCAATGCTAGCTGGCTAAGCTTCAGCCTCAGTTTCCCTGATTGCCCTCTTACTAGAGCCCACAGGGAAACCCCTCCACTGCCGGAAGCTGACCCTCCTTCCCACGTCCCCATGCTGACCTGTGATTTAGCTGCTTCCTGTCTCGCTTTAAGCATCACTGTTGCTGGAACCCATATCCTGCAGATTAGAATCCCAGTACCAGGCCCTGCTCCAGATGCCACCCCTTGGGGGTCTTGTCACAACCCGGCACCCCCTCCTGCTCCAGCCCCAGCTCAAGAGGCCACAGATGGCTCCCCTCTGCCCTGGAGCCGGAGCCCACCCAGGGCCACACATCATCGGCGCAACAGCCCTGCCTGTGTGCCAACAATGCCTTGCCAAAGCTTGAGAAGAAACGAAGACGTGAGAGGCAGTGTCAGGACAGCCTGAGCTCTCTTCCTGGGCTGGCCACAGTCCCGGACTCACTCTGGGTAGGCAATAGGTTTTTAAGGAAGGAGAGTGGGCAGGGCTGGCAAGCAGGCCTTCCCCCCGCCCCGCCCCCAGGTCCAAGCCAGGACCAGGCTGGGCATGGTGAAGAATGTTGGGCTTCAGGAAGCCCCGGGTCTGGACAAGAGGACCCCCTCCCCATGCCCCCAGCCTGGCTGCTCAGCTACAGATGTGCCCCCCATGGCAATACTAGCAAAATGCAGCAGAGATGCAACAAAACAGGGCTGGGGTCCCCCCACAGGCAGAGCCCACTGCTCCCAGCCTGGGGCTGCCTTGCATCAGCAAGGGATTCAGCTCCCAGCTGCTGACCACAGCATGAACAGCTATATCCTTACCTTCTGCAGGGAGCTCACCTCCTGCTGGCTGCTTTTTCCAAACACTTTCTCATCTAGCCTCATGAGGCATATGGAATCATGCACCTCTTTACAGATGCTGAAGGTGTGGCTGAGGATACTTAGAATACAATTCTATTCCCTGCCTCTTCATCCAGCAACAAACTCCTATTCACCCTTCAAAACCCTGCTAAAATGTCAACTCCTTTGTGCAACCTTCTCTGACTGCCTAACCTGTCCCACCCCCTGCAGACTCCTTTCTTCTTCTTTCCTTGTTCCTTTCTACTCTTTCTCCTTCCCTTCTCTCTTCTTCTTTCTCCCATTTCCCTAATAACTGTGAACATTTTTTGAGCAGTTCCTAAGTGGTAGGTAATAGTGTTAACACGTTACGCATATTAACTCAGTCCTCACCCCAGCCCCATGAGGGAGGTACAGTGACACTTTACTATATTGTGACACCTGGGCCCATAGAACTGAACCGTGTGCGGTGGTTTCTAGCAGGATAGCACGGTCACTGAAGTCTGCCCATGACGCCGGAGAACCGTCTGCTGGATGCAAGGCGCGCTCGCAGGACTGCAAGGCCCTAGTGCTCACGCATGGCCCACTCAGCCTGCTGTGGACCCAGCTCTGAACACCACCGTAGGTGGTGGCCCCTGCCTGGACTCTCCACCTCTCCCCACCCATGTCCCTGCCCAGCCCTGGAGACTCCTCTGTGGCCAGAACCACTTGGCAGTCCCTACTGCCCTCTCAGTGGCCCCCCAGAGGCCCAAGTAGGAAGGGCTCTGCATGGAGACCCTCATTCTGCCAACCGCTCTGCTGGGTCCAAGCTGTCTGCAGCCTTGTTTGACCAAGACTGAGGCCTCGGTCTCCCTGCCACCTTCTTCATGGCTCAGCCCAGCAGTGAGTGGGACAGGCCCAAGCCAGAGTGGGAAAGGCCCCGAGTGAGGGTGCACGGAGTCCTCAGAGAGGCCCCCACCCTGGCAGACTTGGATCTTGAATCAACCTGGACTGGTGTGAGCCCTGAGCTGGTAACAGAACCTTTATGCCTCGGCCTTCAAATCTGGAACATGGGACAGCAACAGCAGTGCCTATCTCCCCAAGATGTTGAGGAGAAAGGAGATACTGCCCACAAAAAAGTGCTTTGCAAACCAGAAAGTACCATCGTATACATCTGAGTTACTCACGCAGCTATTGTCATACATATAATATTGTATGTTGAGACATTAGAGCTTACAGGTTAACACATGAGTTCCAGAGCCAAGAAGGCCAGAGTTCAAATCCCACGTGTGCCATGCACTAGCTGTGTGACCTTGGGCAAGTTAATTAACTTCTCTGTGCCTCATTTTAGTTTTAGTTTTTTTACCAATAGTGTTTTGGGAACATTAAACAGGGTTAATACATTTAAAGGACTTAGTGCCAGGAACAGAGTCAGTATTCTTTAAATGCCAGCTGTGACTAGTATAAGATTCAATACACCTTATATTGTATTATATCACATATGAAATGTATTAATGTATGATACCAACAGTATATAAAAAACATATAAATGGTATACTAACATGTACACATATAACATATTCTATTAACATTAATTCTATGTTAATAGATATTTATCTCATATATATGATCCTTATTTTATATAATGGGGAAACTGGCTCAGAGAGGTACAGCAACTGGCTCAGTGGCGCCCAGTCATACTGGAGGCTTGCCAGCCCTGAGTCCAGAGCTCTGTCCACCCTGCTGGGGCTAATTCACCTCCCCTGCCCCAGGTGTCTTTGGGGACCTTCAGGCTCATGGAAACACAGCCCCCGGTCACCCAGGCAGGACTCTAGCCCTTCCTCTATCCTTCCCCTGGCTCAGGGACAAACCGCGCATTCTGGCCATCCTGCCCCAGCCCTACTCCAGCCGCCTCCTGGGCGGCTTCTTCCTTTTTCTTTTCAGAATGAACCGGCTGTCCTGGGCCCGCTTCCTGGCACAGCTCCGGAGCAGCGCCAGCCATACCCCAGAGTCCAGGCGCAGGGGGACCGCTTGCTCTGTGCTCTGGGCCCTGTGAAGTCGGGAGAGGCTCCCAGGGGCTGGGCTGTGACTGGCGGTGGCATGACAGGTGTCTTGTGGAGGCTGAGCAGTCTGTTCTGCAGTCTGGGTGCTGGTTACACGAGTGTATTCAGTTTCTGGCAATTCTACAAGCCATACACTGAGGAAGTACCCACTTTTCTGTGTGTATGTATATAATGTTTCAATAAAAATTTACATGAAGATAAAAATTAAACAGCTGGTTCATATCCAGGCTCCAGCCCCAGCCTGAAGCGGCAGAAAAACACAGGCCTTAGGCTCAGATGGGGCTGGTGCTCACCCCTTCCTCTCCCATGTGGCCTTGGGAAAACCCCTTCCCCTGGCCTCAATTTCCCTCTGCTGAATGAGGGAGTGGTCAGTGTTCCTATCGCTGGCTGTATGGTCGACACCCTGGGTTGCTTTTAAGAAATACTGATGCCTGGACCCTAACCCAGACCAATTAAGTCAGAAGCTAAATTCCCACACCTTGGGCTTCAAAAAATAGAAGTTTTATTTGAAATAACCATAGATTCACAGGAAGTCCCAAACAACTGTACAAGGGAGTCCCGTGCACGCATGCCCAGCCTCCCCCCGCGGTAACATGTTGCGCAGCTACAGTGCCCCGTCAGCACGGGAAAGTGGCACTGGCCGGCCACGGAGCCTCTTCAGATCTCAGCAGTCACACAAGCCTGTGAGTGCGTGTGTGTGTGTGTGAGTCTATCCCCTAGGTAGCTCTGTGTGATCTCTGCTGTGATCAAGTCACTCGGGCTGCCCCTGTGGCCACCTTCTCTGCCCTGTATTGGCCCTCACCCCTGGCAACCACCCATGGGCCCTGCAACCCCACAGGCTTGTCATTCCCAGGGTGCTACGCCATGGAACCGCCCAGCGTGTCCGTTTGAAGACTGGCGTCCTGCACGCTGCTTGTCCGCTCCTCGTGCTTCCGTGCACTCGGCTGCGCGTCTGCAGGCTGCTGCTCTCTGCTGCGGGGCAGTGCTCCCGGGCACACGTGTGACTGTTCCTATGACCACCTGCCTGCGGGCGCATCTGAGCAGTTTCCAGGTCGGGGGCTGTGATGACCAGGACCGCCATGAGCATTCTTGGACAGGTTTTTGTGTGGACGTAGGTCTTCATTTCTCTGGAATAAATGCCCAAGAGCAGAACGTCTGCATCGTACGGCGAACTTAGGCCGAGTTTCCAAAGGAACTGCCAAACTGTTTTCCAGCGAGGCCGTCCCATTCCGCACTCCCACCAGCAAGGGATGAGCGCTCCAGTTTCCCCGCACCCTTCCCGGCATTTCATGTTGCCACTATTCTTCATTTGAGCCACGCAGATAGATGCGTGTGGCGTCTCCCTGTGGCTGTAATCCGGTGGACGTCTGTCAGCGTGCACCTTCCGTTTCAAAAGCTCCCTGGGTCTACTGTGTAACCCGTTAACCCCGAGGGCCTTCCACGCTTTGAAAGTTCTTCCTATTTTAGAAAGAACACATTCACTGCTGCAGAAGCAGCAGCCCACCCTGTGTTTTCTGGAAGGAAGAGCCAGAGGGGCCCCGAGCGGGTCCAGGCTGCCACAGGTAGCTCTGAGCTGTCTCAGGCCAACAGGTGACCCTGTTTGCTCCTGAGAAGGAGGCTGTGGAGGTCAGTGGTGTGTGTCGGGCCCCCATGCCGCCCACACCTCAGGGAGTCAGCCCAAAACAGGTGCCAGTGGGGAGCACCGGAGTCTGTGTCCTCGGGGCGCCCAGGCGGGAGCTTGACGCCTGCCAGGGCTGTCGGTGGACTTTGCCTCCCTTTCCAAAGGGGCGGGGAGGCCGCAGACCTCTCTGTTACATTGTTCCCCTCCTGCTTATTGAATGAGCAACAGAGTCACAGCATCGACTTGAGGAAAATGAAATTATCCACCATGCCGACTCCCCCGGGACACGCCCGTGCTGATATGTGAGATCTTTCTGGCCAGGTCTCTCTCTCCACGTGGGTATAGATGTGCTGTAGTTACATAAAAACATGCTCTGCTCTGGAAAGCATTCCGTCCCCCCAGCACCATCTCTCCAGTGTGTTTTGGGTCTGGAAACTTTCTGCCCTGGCCCCTCGGAGAGCGCGTGGGACCTGGCAGGCGCCTCCCTGCTGCCCTGATGGGTGTGGGGTTTGGCTCCGGCTCCCGCCTTCCCTGGTAAACAAGGCGGTAGGGAGTGTCCTGTCAATAGGGCTTCTGTGCACAGCCACAGTCGGCTCTTCAGGGCCGACTCCTGGAACTGGGGGGTGCAGAGCGGGAGTGTTGTTATGGCTCTGGGTATGCAGAGATGCTGACCCGGAGGGCTGGGCCAACAGCTGGCTACGAGTATTTGGCCATTCTTAGGGCTCCAGAAGTTTCTCTGTTTGGGGCAGAAATGTGGGCAAGGGAGGAAGTGGACGCTGTTCCACCCCGTACCTGCTCTGTGTCTGGTTTATGTGGCAGCCACTGGAGTCCCATAACTGAGCCATGAGCCAGGTCACAGCAGAGGAGGGCAAGAGCACGAAGGGTCTGTGCTCCTGGCACTCTGCCACGCTGCGCCGCCCGCGAAACGACGGCCTGGCAGCTGGTGCGTCCCAGCTCTGCGTCCCAGCTCACCCCTGTCAGCAGTGAGGTGCGGCAGCCCTCCCCTGTGGGGCTGCTGAGGCAGAGGCACAGGGAAGTGAAGAGGGGCCCAGGGCTTGAACCCAGGAAAGCCCTAGCCCGCACCATGCTGCCCCGGTGCCTCGCTCTGCTGTCCTCGGGGGGGGGGGGGGCAGGCGTTTGCATTGTCACACAGAGGGCCCCCAGGCCCCCAGAGCAGGAACCCACTGGGGTTCCCAGTGCGGGTCTCACAAGCCATGTGACCCTGCCTGAGCCTCAGTTTCCTCATCTGTAAAATGGGGCTGATCAGAGGTTATAGTGAGGCTCCGATGGACTGGAGGCGCCTCACGAACCAGACAGATGGGAGGTGTGGCTGCACCAACTCACGTCGCCTGTCCTGCCCAGGCCTCCCAAGCCCCCGCTGGGGGCCTCCCTCTGAGAAGGCCACAGAGGGTTCCTGTCCACCCACTGTCAGCCTCCCTGTCCTGGCTCTGGGCCACAGATAGCCCTGCCTGCTGGCCTGGGGTCCCCACCACCGGGCACAGTGGGCAATTGTCCCGGGCTGGCCTCCATGCCCCTTCATCCTGCCAAGCTGCCCTGCCCAGGAGCTCAGCTCGAGCCTGGAAAACTGCCCACTGCGGGAGAATGGAGGGGTCTCTATGAGGCTCCCCAGGACAAAGAGCCTAGCGAGGCGGAGCCCCATGGGTGAGACCTGGGGAGCAAATAGTCTCCCCATTGGCACCACGAGGAGGTTGTCTAGAGATGGTGGTTATCAGCTTTGGCAGAGGAGTCTCAGACCACTTTGAGACAATGATTCGTTCACCCAACCTAATAACCACAGGCCCCTGCTTCGTGCCAGCCCTTTAGGAGCTTAGTACTGATTCATTTCATGCTCACAACCATGCTGTGGCAAGAGATATTCTTATCCCCACCTTACAGATGTGGAAACTGAGGCACCAGACATGATCAGAGCCATTACTCAAAGCACAGGGCGATACAAAAGTGAATAAAACAGACACAATCACCGCTCAATCCTGTCTGGAGGGGGCAGGCAAAGAAAAGTACATAAACACGACAACAAGGTAACCTCAACAGTGCAGAAAGTAAAACCATGGGACCGTGAAGGGCCAGGGCGGTGGGGCAGGGGACAACCCTTGCTAAACTGGTCCAGAAAAGCCTCTAGAAAGAGCAGACCACCAGGCCAAAGTCTGAGTGCCAAGCCAAAGCCAGCTCAGAGGGAGGAGGTGCCATGCAAAGGATCAGATCATCAAGAACAGAGTCCTGAGGTGGGAGGACCTGAGCACATTCACAAGGAGGGTCCCTGCTGTGGGATAGGGTGGAGGTGCAGGTGGAGGCACAGGGGGTCAGGCTGGGCATCTGCCGCAGGAACAGAGGCCTGGCTTGGATAGGAGGCCCACCTGGCCAACCGCACCTGCCAAGAAGCACCACCAAGACATCTCCCCACAACCACCTCGGCTTCTTCTGTGACCCCCAAAGGCTCCACTCAGGACTCTTCCTAAGGCAGAGCATGAGTCGAGGGTGCCTTGGGGCCAGGGCACATCCAGCTTCTCCTGAGCTAGTGGGAGTGGGACTGAGGCCCCACCCTGCGGCTTGGAGCCTGGCTGAGCCTGTGCCCTAGTGTCCTGTAGTCCCGTGTCCAGGAATGGCACATCCTGTTCATGCCAGGCCCAATTTGCTGATGGGCAGGAAGCAGAGAGACGCCTTAGTCCAACAAGGCTGGGAGGGAGGGGTGTGCCTGCAGTCGCCGGAGTTCAGCTCTCCAGAACCTCGCCCCTGCCTGCAAGAACCATCCGCACGACCCCATCTCCAGGGCAAGTGCAGCTTCCAGCAAACTCACTGGGCTCCACCTGGCCTCCCTGGAGGATCCTCCTTGGGTTCTCAGCTTCCCCTCCTCCAGGTGTCAGACCCTTCAGGGTGATTTCATCTAATCCTCGAGCCTGGGGAGCTGGAGTGTCTTATTCTCATATTACAGATGAGGGAACTGAGGCTCGGAGAAGCAAGCGGCTCCACCCAGCTCCTGGCCGGGCCTGTGGGCTCTGTGCCCTGCTCTCTGCTCAAGGGTCCCCCACCAGCCAGAGTTAGCCCAGGCAGCTGATCCCCAACCAGGAGAACATTCTGGGCCCACCCAACCTCAGGGGAGAAGATTCGCCGAGGAGAGCACTCCTGAGGCTGTCCTTCCCTGGGGCACTGCTGCATATTCAGAAAACCACCAAATTCACCCCCAAATCAGCGATTGATACAGTTTTAAAATTTAATTTTTAAATAGCTAGTACATTCTCATGGCTCAAAAGTAATATAAAAGAGATATCAAGTGAAAAGTCTCCCTCCTGGTCAGGCACAGTGGCTCACGCCTGTAATCCTAGCACTCTGGGAGGCCAAGGTGGGAGGACTGTTTGAGCTCAGGAGTTCGAGACCAGCCTGAGCAAGAGTGAGACCCCCGTCTCTACCAAAAATAGAAAGAAATTAGCTGGACAACTAAAAAAACATATATATAAAATTAGCAGGGTAGTCCCAGCTACTCGGGAGGCTGATGCAGGAGGATCACCTGAGCCCAAGAGTCTGAAGTTGCTGTGAGCTAGGCTGACGCTACGGCACACTAGCCTGGGCAACAGAGTGAGACTTTGTCTCAAAAAAAAAAAAAAACAAAAGAAAAGCCTCCCTCCCAACCGTTCCACATCCGCCAAGTTCCCAGGCGCACAGAGCGCCCTGGCATTAGTCTCCCATGTGTCCCCACAGCAGACACGCGCACACACGCAGCAGCACCATACACGTGCACACGACCCGGCTCTCTCGCGCCTCACCCTGGCCACACTGTGCCCTTTCTCTTCCCCTAACAACACACTCTGGAGCTTTCTCTCTGGCCAGCTTTCTCTCAGAAAAGCTGCCTACGTGGGCTTCCCTGTGCCACCTGGACTGAAGACATGGCCAGCGAGGGAGGCTGACCCGGCTCCACGGCCCGCTCACTGACCTGAGCCCCCGACCTGGCACAGCAGGAGGGCATGGCGTACACCTGCTGGCTGCAGTCCAGGCCCAGAGCCAGTCTGGCCACAGACTGCAGCAGGGACCACTTCCCCTTCCACATCTGACAGAGGGCTCCCGGGATAGCCCCCAACCCACAAACACACCCTCACAGCCATGCTGACCTCACATGGCCACAGCACGCACACAGGATACACTGCCACCATCACACACGAGATACTGTGCGTGCACACGTGCACGCCTGCACATGCAGCTGTGCGCGTGCCATGTACACAGACCCCTCCCAGCGAGAGGCTGGCAGCACCCCACTGTCCAGAGGCCTGGTCTGCGGCGACCGAGCACAGAGAAGACACCCGTTGCACAGGGCCACATGGTGAGCGAGTGTCAGGCGGGGCTGTGACCCCTTACCCACTCTGGACCCCATGCCTCACATTCCAGCTACACTGAAGCCAAGTCTGCCCCCAGGCCTCCTGCCATTCAGGGCCAGGAACCCAGACCTCAGGTGACAAACAGCTCAGCTTTAACTTGCAAGTTCTTTTCATTAAGAAAAAACATTTTCTGACCCACGTGGGCCGTGCACTGTGTTAGGTACTGCCACATAAACCTCACGGGGAAACCCGTTCAGAGAGGCCGATAGAGATTAAGGCCATGGTGTGCTGAGTGCTACCGTGTGCCTGGCCCTGGACTGCTGCTCTGGGTCCGTAACATGACCTCTGTCCTTCCAAACACCCCCGAGGGGGAGGCGCTGTCACCTCTCCCACCTTGCAGTGGAGCCAGCTGGGCTCAGAGAGCTGCAGGGGCTGTCTGCGGTCACACAGCAAGGGAGGGCACTTCTTTGTGGCCAGTCAGTACCGTCCAGGGAAGGAAGGGGGCAGGTGCAGTGGGGCTGGAGCCTCAGCAGGGGCCTAGAAGCAGAGCTCTTCGAGACCCCCCCAGCCCTTGTGTCCAAGGCATGGTCGTTTCTGGATAAACATGGAGCCCAAGCTGCCCTCCTCCCATGCATGAAAGGGAGGGGCTGGGGAAGAAAGGAGCTCAGCCTGAGTGTGGGGGCTTCTATTTCAGGGGTGCAAGATGCTACCATAGCATGCTCTGTTCCCCAGACATCTGCTCTGTTTGAGACCACAACATTCTCTCGGCAGATGGCTACAGCCCGGGCAGGGCTCGGGTGCCCTCGGTCCACAGGGTGGACTGAGCCCTGGGGTGCAGGGGGTAGGCAGAGGGGGTAGTGCCCTCACCAGGGCCTCTCCTGGGTGGTCATGTCTTCCTAGGCTCCCTTTACCCTTTGGTGCCACGAGGTCACTGTCCTGAGTCTGATAGCTCACCACCTGCCCTCCAGACACAGGGTGCCAAGTGTCCCTGGGCTGCTCCGGGGTGTCCCACAGGCCTCTCCTACAAAAGCAGCCCCACCCCCTCAGTAACGGCACTGCCACCCACAGGCTTGCAAGCCAGATCCTTGGGCACCGTGGGCTGTGGTGCCTTCGATGGCCTCCTGTTCCCTGCTACCTCCCAGCCTCGGGCTGAATCTCCGTGGGCACCCAGGTCACCTCTACTCCAGCAGCTGCCTCAGCCTCCCTGCCAGCCTGCCTCTGGCTTCTCCTACCACTCACTCCTGCCCTCCCTGCACAGGCCCGGTGTGTGGGTGCCCTCTGGACAGAGAGAGAGAGAGAGAGAGAGAGAGAGAGAGAGAGAGAGAGACAGAGAGACAGAGAGACAGCACACCTCAGGCTGAAAGGGACTTCCTCATTCACTCAACACGGACCCAGTGCCAGGCTCCAGTGCCCCCTCTCCAGGAAGCACCCCCAGTTCTCTGGTCACTCTGGTCCAGAGGTGTTTGTGGAGCAGCTACTGTTTCTAGGAGGTGATCTGGGCCTGGCACCAGTGGTGGATAGGGCGGGTACAGGCTGCCAGCCCTCCAGGGCCACGCTCTGATGGGCGTGGGACACAGCACATGGACTAATTGGCCACTCAAAGTTGCTGAGAGCAACATGCTGGGTTGGTGAGATGCTTGGCACCGGCCTCATAACGGACGTGGCACCAACTCTGGGGATAGCATTCCAGGCAGTGGGGACGGCAGGGGTGAAGACCTGAAGGTGGGGGTGGGCTGTGCGTGTCAGGGCACAGAGAGGAGGCAGGTGTGGCTGGAGAGCAGGAAGCGCAGGGGGAAGCGGGGGTGCTGGAGAGGGCAGGGAATGGTGGAGCCGTCCAGTGAACGGGCTCCTGAGGGCAGGGTCCAGGGACTTCATGCCTGGATCCGAGTTGGACATCAGCTGAGGCAGACATGGTCCTAGGGAGAGAGGTGACCAGCCCCTGCAGTCCCAAAGCCTGACTCCTGGCTTTCCATGACGGGCTGCGTGGCCCTGGGAAGAGTCCCCTCCCCCTCTGGGCTCATGCTCTTGTCTGGACCTGGGGCTCCCTGCAAAGCCACCTGCCCCAGGCCTGATGGTGGCCAAGGGCACATCTAAGGAACAGGACAGGATGGAGGCACAGCCACATGCACAGCCTGACCCAGGGAGGCCACTGGGGCAGGTGCAGGAGCCTGTCTGTCTGGACAGAGCAGCGTCCGCCCTGCCCACAGGGCTCTGGGGTGGGAGACTTGTCAGCTCTAAGCACCAGGAGGAAGCAGCAGCCATGACGCCAGGCAGGCCCTCACTCCGGAGGGGCACGGGAGAGCCAGGACCAGCAGGGAGAGCGTTTTAGCTGTACCCAAGCCTGGCACCTGATGCTCTGAATCCTGCCTCAACCCAGGGGACCTTGAGAGGAGCCCCCTGCCTCCCTGACCCTCAGTCTCCGCTGCAGACGGGCCTCTGAGCCCTGCTCTGCCTCCAGGGTAGTCCTTTTTAAAACAATTAAACAATTTTTCTGTCTTTTTTTTCTTAAACAGTCGCCCTGGCTAGAGTGCAGTGGCATCATCATAGCTCACTGTAGCCTCAAACTCCTGGGCTCAAGCGATCCTCCTGCCCCAGCCTCCCGAGTAGCTGGGCCTACAGGGTGTATGCCACCATGCCTTATTTCCAGGGCAGTTCTTGGTGTGTCTCAGTGACCTCCTACGTGAGGACTCTGTAAGCAGGGATGCACCAGGGGACAAATGCAAGGGTGACAGTAACTCCAGCTACAAAATCCCAGGCCTCTCTGAGAAGTTGCTCTTGTTCAGGAACCCACTGTGTACTTTCTGCAGACACATCATGAGTCTGGGGACAGGAACGTGGCATTAGGAGCCGGCAGCATGGCACGCCTGCCTCTCCACCACACTGCTGCTCCCCAGGGAGGCCTGGCACAGCCAGGAAGGGTCCCCTCCCCAAGGTGCTGGTAAAAGGACTTGAGGTCGATCCGGGACAAATGATGAGTTTTCTCGGGAAACATACATGCCCCAGGCAGCTTTTTAAAATATGAATACATACATATAGATCTCACTGGGGAAAGAGGAAAGATGAAATAGGAAGAAAAAGGGTTCTAGTTTATGGGTCTTGGTTGTCAAGGGAAGAGGGAGACATGCTGGCCCAGCGGGTTGCGGAGAGCAGCTGGATCCTGAGCACTGGGGTCCTGGGACTTACCCAGGCACGTGCCGCCCCCGACACCTGCCCCAGCCCAGGTCCATGGAGCCCCTGATGTACAGGAACAAGGAGGCCAGGTCTTGTCCAGGGACGGGGCCAACTGTTGGCCAGGGGTGCTGGGCTTGCCTCCCCAGGGCCTGAGCTGGCAGCCCTAGGCCCCACCCACTGCAGAGTTGAGGCCATCAGCCTAGTCCAGACTAGCCCGAAACTGGTCAGGCCCCCCTAACTCCAAGCAAACCCTATGGCCTCTCTCTAGCTTCAGTTTATCCCCCAAGAAACACACACATTTGAACCCCCTCCCAACTCCCTGTCAAGTGGCTCAGGTGAGGCTAACCCCATCCTCCCAGCTCCAGGTGTGACCAGGTGGCAGAGGCTGGCCAATCAGCCAGCACATGGCCTCCTCTTGGCAAGGGAGATGGCTTCAGGAATGGCCATGGGCCCCAGGGCTGACACGGGACTGAGGCTGCCGAGGGGGCTGGAGCTGCCACATGGGAACACGTCCTGGGGAAAGGTAAATGGGAGATGGCCACAAGAGGGCTGGAGCCCCTGGACCCAGCCACACTGAAGCCAGACCTTGGGCTATTCACTAACAGACACCATTAAAATCCCTTTGATTTGAGTTTCTGTCACTGGCAACCCAAACATCCTGATTAACACATGCTCCCTCAGCCCAGCGCGTTTCCTTCCTCTTCCCAGATGCCCACACTTCTCAAGTCCCAGCATGTCCTGAAGTCCACCCGTGCTGTGAGAATCCCGGGGAGAAAGGGGACAGTGGTACTATTTGTAGGTTACAGATACACCAGGTGCTTTATTACCTCATTGAGTCCTCATGGGTGCCCTGCAAAGGTGAAATTATTGACTTCGTTTAACAGAAAAGGAAACAGGTTCAGAGAGGTTAAGTAGTCTGCCCCAAGTCACACAGCCACCGGGCAATAGATAAGTGGACCACTGGCACAGGTCCTTGGAGGGGGCTGGGTCCTGGCAGCAGGGGTAGGAAAAGGCTCCCACATCGCTGGGCCCACCTGGTCTTGGGGAGCTCCTCCGAGGCAGCACAATCACTCCGTAGCACTGGAGAGGGTCAGAGCCTGAAGCCCAACCCAGGATGGGCTGTGAGAGACTTGGGGGCATTTCTCCTATGTGACAATGGAGAGCAAACGGGAGGAAAGCACTCTGTGTTACTGCAGGGCCACTGAGGGGCTCGAGAGACAGGCTGAGTGCCAGTGAAGGCTGTGGTGATTAAAAATGCATCACTTCCCTTATTAACCGTTCCAAACAGATGCCAGGGACGTCTTGACGAGGAACGAAACTGCTGGAGCCAATAAGACATTGTGCGATTAGCCACGCTCAGGTCGGCCTCCCGCTGAGCTGCGGGGGCTGCCTGGATGGGACCGTCATCCCTTGAAGGCTAGGCCAGCATGGCAGGGGCCAGTGAGGTCAAGCCGTGGGAGACAAAGGGGACAGGGCACCTCTGGCCCAGGCCCTGCTCCTTGGAGTCTGGGCATCCCGAGCTCACCCTCAGGACAGGGAGAGGAGAGGGAAAGCTGGGAGGCCCCGCGAACAGCTTGCATGAGCTTGGCCCCAGAGAGCCCAGCCCACTCGCCGCCTCGGTCCTGCCCCCAGCCGCCACGGCCTTGTCCTGCTTCTCCTGCAACCTGGGACAAGTCAATTTGCTGAAAGCCGATTTACAGAGCCGCCAATTTGCAGAACGACAAAATCATCAAAAGTACTTGTTTCCCTTAGCCTTTTACTTTTAGTCAACTGGTCCCGTTTTGTCTTCGAAATGGCATTTGCTGGGACATTGCTTGTTTCTGTCCAGCTGCAGTGGGAGGCAGAGACGAGCATGGTGACCGTGTATTCAGGAGCGTTCCTGGCACTGGGAGGAGGGAGCGCAGGAGTGGCCGTCATCAGGGCAGCCCCTCAGGCCCAGGGGAGCAGGAAGGCTGACCTGAGGGGAGCCCTGGGTTGAGGCTGGGGTCCCGGTCGTGGGACAGGCTCTGGAAGAGTGGACAAGACGCTGCCCTAACAACCGCTGGCAGAGCAGGGTCTCAAACCCAGAGCAGCCAGGGGCAGGCCAGGCCCCAGCTGGCAGTAAAAGGGGCTTGTGCTACCTTTCTGGGGAGACTGGTGACAGTGCCCCTGGTGCAGTTCAGCCTTGGCGAGAAGGGGTCAAGGTGTCTCAGCTGCCAGGGAGGGGGACAGTAGACCACAGGATACTCTTAGGCAGATTTCCCCAGCTTTGCTCACACCCAGCAGTATGGAGCCTTGGTGTGACAGTGAACAGAACTCATGTAGCAGTAACATCCTCGGGCGTCGGGCAGGTGGGGGAAGGGGGATGGGCATGTTCACACCTGATGGGTGCAGTGCACACTGTCTGGGGGATGGACACACTTGAAGCTCTGACTTGGGTGGGGCAAAGGCAATATATGTGACCTAAACATTTGTCATTTGCACCCCTGTATTGTGCTGAAATAAAATAAAATGAAAAAAGTGCACAGAACTAAACACGCACATTAACAGGTGTGCACACAGTGCCACCACAGTGAAGACGCTGCAGCTCCATCCACACAGCCGTGCCTCGCCAACACCCCTCCGTACAACCAAAACTTTGCACCACCCACTTCTCTGATCTGAAATGAACTTGATGAACAATAGGATCTTTCTACACACACATTTAAAACAAAACCAACAGAATGCTGGCATTGTAACATTACAGAGAGCAAAAGAGGAAAATAATTTACATTGAAATAATGAGTAATTTGGCATGCTGGTGGAGGGTGGGCCTATAGCACAGTGCATAATGGAAAAGCCAGTCACCTGCCCGGTTCTGTGACAGCGACCACAGACCCAGATGGATACTGGGGTTTGCTGGCAACTCTGGACCACGAGGGATGCTGCCCTCAGTGACATGCTGCTCTGAATGGTGAAAGCTCTTGGCAGAGTTCCAAACATATCATAGTCTGATCTTCCCTCAACTATGAGAGCAACTGCATTCCTAGAAAACTCAATGCATATTCAAATCACACAAAACGCATTCTGTGGTTTGGATGTCAAAAGGTGTGAGGATCAGGCTCAGAGAGCTGTGCGTGAATTTTCACTGTCTTGAGTGAGACGTGCGGACGCTCCTGGTTGCCGGGGCCTGCCCTGCACACCGCAGCCTGTTGGCTTCCCTGCCCCCGCCAGGCACTGCCCCTAGAGCAGCGCCACCTGCATCCGTCTCCCCGTGGGCACGACCGCTGTTCACCAGCAACCGGCCCAGCCCCACAGCCAAACAGAAGATGCTGGTCATCATGCACAACAGAACCGATCTGGACGGACAGCCAGCCACGGTGACAATGGCGAAGGCCCAACGCACAGGCTTCCCTGAGGCCCAGTGGGGGCCTTAATCGTGGAATGTTCCAGGACCAGTCCTGCCGGTGTCCCTCCCCCTGCCTGGGAGGGAGTGCTTTGCTTCCTTCATGGAGGCCCCACCAGGCTCCCACTGGAGGAGACTACCGCCTCCGTCAGGGGCTGGCTGGTCACCACAGCCCCCAAGATGAAGGGAGGGTAGGCCCAGGGCAGCTCCAGGCAGCCGGTGGATGACAGAGCAGGCGTGGGCAGGACAGCGCCCTGCTCCTGCCCGGGGGGCAGCCCGCAACCCACACACTCTGCAAACTCCTCACAGCCCCGCTTCTTGTGTTCAGTGGACAGGATGTGACTTTGCACCACTGAGGACTAAGGCTGCCACATGCGGGGTGATGAGGGGACCGCTGTGGTTTCAGTCAGAAGGGGGGGCTGGCCTTCATTAAGACACCATTAATTAAGCTGCCAGTACAGCAACGACCTCAGTCGTTAGCAAGTTTGATTAAGGAACTGATTCTTGGAGGCCACCTGATGTTCCCACCTTGGATTAATAAATCTCCTCCTGCTTTTGCAGTCACCTTTTGTCCCGTCTACGTGCCACCCCCATGAGGGACTGAGCCCTGGCTGAGACAGGGTCTACATCCCATAACACTTCCTTGGGGCCCACGCCAGGACCCAGAGAGTGAAGGGGAAGCAACTGGAGCACAGGGAGGTGGGGACGGGGCTGGGGAGGGCCTGCCGGCAGGGCTCCTCTAGCCAAGGGACACCCTGGTCATGCTGTGCATGGGGATACCGGGGCGAGTCGCAAGTCTGTGCAGGTCTGGCATGTGGCACGTTGGGGAAGGGAAACCACTGCCAAATGTACAGCAGGAAATAGCTGTGTGGACCCAGTCAAGTTCCTTACTCTATCTGAGCCTCAGTTTCCTCCTCTGTAAAATGGGATCAATAATACCGTATTTTACAGGAGCTGGTAAGAACCAATGAGACAACTGTTTGAAATCAAACAAGGCACCACCGATGTTGGCTGTGGCACCGCCGTGCACAGGTTCCCAGCTGCGGTGAGAGCGAAACATTTAGGGCACTCAACTCCCATGTCCTTTCCGCAGCAGTCCTGGGAATGGTGAGGCCTGAGTAGCAGGTGCTGCGAGAGCCCTGGGCCCCTCACCAGGGCCTTGGCACTTGCTCTCCCCTGCACCTGGAGCCCCCACACTTCACTGGGTTTCCTTTACACCTGGTTCCAGGTGGGGGCAAAATGGGGAGCAAACACAGGCTCTTCTTGGGTGACCTCAAGCAAAGCCTGCTCTGGGTCTCAAAAATCCTCCCATAAAAATGAGGCAGTCGTTCCCCTTCAGCTACCCACTCCAAATCTCTTGTGTTAATAGGTTTGGTGGCAGAGTGTGGGGGTAGGGACAGCCCCGGATGTCACGGTGCCCGCTGTGGGAACCCGAGAGCTGGAGCAAGTGAAAGATCCACAGGGAGCACTGAGCCCCCACAGGCCAGCCCCTTCCCATGCAAGCAGGCGAGTCAGGCTTAGCCCCGGGTCAGCAGAGCTGCCAGGGGCCATGTGCCCAGATGCAGGTTTCGGGGCCCTGACAGATGGAGTCACTCTGCAGGGAAGACCACTGGAATCTGCGGGCAGCAGTGTCCCTGGCAAAACTGCGCTCAGATCGGCTTGGGCCATGCTGCCAAGGCGAGCGGCTGCACCCAGGGAACACCAGCCACAGCTCGCAGAGAACTGAAGGTTGTTGATGCCCAAGCCTCCCCAGACTAGCAAACAGGATCTCTGGGGATGGGACCCGCACAGGTATCTTTTTTAATGCTCCTCCAGTGATTCTGGTGGGCTAAACCCTCCGCCCCTGGGCTAGCACACTCTGAGGTTCCAGGAGAACTTTGCTGAACCTCAGTTTCCCCATATCTAAAATGGGGGTCTTCGTGCTTGCCCAGGCAAGGCTGTCATGAGGATCGCATCACGGAGCACTGGAGGCAAAGTGCTGGGTCGGATGCTCTTAATGTGGATGGTCACATTTCGTTCTAATGTCATCTTCCCTCCCCTGGGGCTTAATAGCCCCCGAAAGCTTAAAATTTCTCTGACATCAGGCTCCTGGGCCCAGGCGAAGGTGCAGCGGGGAGAAGACAGCTGCCTCAGGAGAACCTATTCACAGTGCCAGTCCCACACTGGGAAAGGATTTACTATTTGTTTCCTAAAATACAGCTAGGGCCTTGCCACGGGGAGCGAGAATTCCGGTGTGTTCTGCTCACATCAACAAACCAACCTGTGGGCTTTTCCTCTAAAAAAGCATGTGAGTGTCGCAGCAAACCACAGACACAGAGGCCACTGCCATCGCCCACGGAGCTCGTGCCTGGGCCTGCTGACACAGGCGGTGATAGGTATGTTTACTTTCCTTCATGCTCATTAGCGCAAGAGCTGCCCCTCCGTGGAGGCAAGGAGGAGCTGCCACTTAACTGGAGGTTCCACAGCTCTTGCCACGGCATGGGGGCTCCAGGAAGCAAGATCTTGGGGTAGCCCCCAGGTGGCCCCTGCATATTGCTCCAGGCCTCCCTTTCTGACTGAGCCTAGCCCCAGGGGACTCAGCCCTGCTTTCTAACCACACAAGGTCTGGGGTCACTGAACAGCCCCAAATGGCCTGGCATGGGGCAAGTAGCCTAGGACAGGTGGAGACCTGAAGCTCGGCCTCAAGCCCCATGGCCTAGGGTCCCGGAGGGAGGCAAAGGTTGCGCACCCCAGAATAGCAGAGTGAAGAGCCCCAGAGAGCTGAGAGGGAAGCTGGCATTCGAATCCCGCTGCCCCCTGGGAAGCCTGGCTCAATGAAGCACAGGCTTCAGTTTCCATAAATACCCAGGCCCTGTGATGTCACCACCCCGTGCCGACTTTAACAGCCTTTTCTGCTGGTGTTCTGCCCAGCAGACAGGCGCTCTGCCACCAGCCCACTCAACACCTGGGCAGCACAGTTAGACACGATGCCACTGTGCTAGGGAGGTTGGCTGGACCTTCACCTGTCCTTGGAGGACACCCATCCTGCCTACTGCCCCAGCCTGCCTGCCACCTTCCACCAGTCATGGCTGCAGGGCTGCTTGTGGGCGCGCTGGGCAGGGAGGTTTCCCCCAAACAGAGGTGCCCTTATGCAGTGGGTCGGAGGACCCTGGATATGGATTTGGGAGGGTGGATACTGTCCTCAGAGTTGAGAATCTCACAGCCTGATGAAGACCTGCTGACTAATAGCCTTTTTCTCATCGTCATCAGCGACAAACACCTCCGATGCAGGGGACAAACGCTGGCACCCCAGCTGGGAAGCCAGCTCCCTCTGCAAGCCACCTACACATCAATCCGCCCCTCTCCCACGAAGCCCCTCACTCCAGCTCCAAGCTCAGCTGAGGCCCCTCTGGCCTCTGGTTTCAGGCATCAACCTGCCACATATACTCACAAATAGCGTCTTCTGCAAGCCATCCTGTCTGAGTCCGTTCTCCCCTTCTCTCTCTCCCTCTCCAGCTGGGGAGGCTCAACGTGGTTAGAAAGGAGCAGGATGCCCAGGCAAGAAGTGGAAGGGAATAAAATTAAATCGGGGGCGAGTCACATTGGCGGGGCTGGCGGGCTCATCCACAGGAGGCTGGGGAGGGAGCTGGGGGGCGGTGGTAACAGCGGGCTCCGGAGGGGCCCTTGGCACGCAGGACAGGCTCACTCCATGCCAAGGAGCCTGCGAGGATGGCGAGTAACCATGGTCGCCAGGTTGGGCTGGGGCGCCTGCCTTGCTGCTACCTGGGACCCCCTCGGGGTTTTTTCCCTCCCCCACATCCGGGGTGGCGGGCGAGGGGAGGAGGAGGGGAGGGCCGGGAGGAGCCGCCCCCGGTTTGCTCTCGCAGCATCCGGAGGAGGGGCGGGCGCGCTGGAGCCTCCCCCCGCGCCCAAGGAGCAATGTAGTGCGGCCGCGCTGGACCAATCGCCGAGGCGCGCGTCGCCATGGCAACGGCAGCATCAGGCGCGGCCACCCCGCGGCGCCCTCGTAGCAAAGTCACACGCTCGACCGGGAGAGCGCAGGGCCCCGGCCCCTTCCTGGGCCGCGCTGGAAACCTGGAAATCTCTTGCTAAAGTGCACGCGCTGCTCGGAGCCAGCGAAGACACTGCTTTCCAGGGCGGCTTCTCCGCCTTTGGCACACGCTCGAGCCACTGAGCGAGCGCACGGGGTTCGCGCCCTGGAGTCAGGCCCACGAATCCAAGACTGGCTCTGTCACTGGGGCTACGAGACTTGGCAGGCCGCTGCTCTTCTGGGAGCTTGGCCTATGCTACTGTAAAATGGGCTCATAACAGCGACGTCGCAGGGCTCCAGAGGGGCTCACCGCGCACAGTAGCTGCACAACAGATGCAGAGCAGTCATCACTGTGACAGTCCTGTCCTAAAGGGGGCTGAACTGCGGCCAGGGAGAATGTTTGGTCTAGCTGTGTACCTATTTCCCTTCCCCGCCCCCTTCCCCATACAGTCTGTGAGCACCCTCCATGCACCAAATGACACAATGGGGAGCAAGGCACAGTGTGCGCCTTCATGGTGTTTGCATTCCAGGGCGGAGACAGGAAATAAGCATGTAATCAAATACATAATTTTGTGTGGTGATAAGGATCAGGACAAAAATACACAGATGAGCAGGGAAAGGATGGAAAGGGGAGGAGGGGAGGCAGGAGGGGGAGGCTGTCTGCACTAGACAGTGGTTAGGGAAGGCCTCTCCATAGGGGCATGTGAGGCCTGAGGAGGGAGGGCAGGAGCATCCAGGCAGAGGGAGAGCTGGTGTCAAGGCCCTGAGGCAGAGATGAGCTTGGTGCCCCCGTGTGACACACAGGAGGCCGGTGTGGCTGCAGTGGTGAGCAGCGGGAGGTAGCGGTAAGAAGTTCATGTCCGTCCTCTCTTCCCAGATTCACTTCTTATGCACACACAGCTCTCTCTCTTATCCGATGTCTCATCAGAATTTCCATTTCCTCGCCTGTAAATCAGGAATCCCAAACCTACCTCAGAATATACATATATTAGTATATGTGTGTATATAAATTACATTTATGTGCACTATAATCTTCATGTCAACGCCAATGAGGCATAGCATCATCATCCCATTTTCTAGAGAAGGGAACTAAAACCAGAGGGGCAGCAACTGGCCCACGTCACACAGCTGGCGGGCAGTACAGCAGGGCAGTCTGGCTCCAGAGTCTTTGCTCTAACTGCCTGCGAAGTTGCCTGAGTGGGGAGAAGCAATACAAGCACGTATGCCCTGGCCCGTGGCTGGCAGCTCAGAGGACCGTTTCCCTTCTTCTTTCCATTCTGTCTGGATTCTCAGACCCACTGAATTTAGGAGAAGCAATGACGCTGCATCTTTGAGTTCCATTTCTTCCTTTACAGTGGAGGAAATGGAGCTCAGAGAGGGGCAGCTTGTGAAAAGTTGCACGGCGAAGAGTGACAGAGGTGGGACCAAGACCCTCTTCTCCCAGCTCCCTGTCCTGATGTGGAGCCAGGGCTGGAGCTGAGGCCGCTGGATGGCCAAGCTGAAGGGCATCAATCAGAACCACACGATGCTTCCTATTCGCCTTCCAGAGGCAAATCTCTGAATGACCAACCTTCCTGCAGCAGGGAGCTCCCTCCCTGAGCAGAATGCGATCATAGGAATAATTCATATTTCTGGGGGCTTAACATGTTGCAGAGCTTGCCCCACCTCTCTTCACTGGAGTTTTGTAAGATTTTAATAACATCATCAAAATACAGCCTCAGCATCAGGAGGGCTTGTTTTGTTTCAGGTCTGATTGTTCCATTGTGAATCCTCAGAGTGCCCCACAAAGTACCAATCCTGCTCACACACTGAGATGTCCCATCAAGGCAGCAGTGGACCCAAGGTCACACTGTGTGACCCTGGGCCCTGGCTCTCATAACACCCCTCTTGGCCTCAAAGTGGTGATTCTTTTCTCACTTCCATTTTACAGAGGAGGAAACTGAGGTTCAGGGCAGTACACTGGGCTGCTCCAAGCACAGAGTATGCTCCAGCATCCCTTTCCTGGCCTTCTGCTTCTCCCCGGGAGGCGCATGACATCCATCTGCACATGCGTTGCTTTTTAACCCCTCCTCTTACAAACTTACATGCAATTTTCTTCTGTGTTATGTTGTTATTTCAAAGTAGGGCAAATGGCAAAGACTTCAGCATTCAGAAACAAATGCCAAGATGGTAGGGTTTCATGAAAGGTTGTTCACAAGGAACTTGGCCAGTGTTTATTATCCACCTGAGCTGTCCTGATTTCTGACGTTCAGAATCCAGCACTGGATCAGGCACAAAGGAGGCTCCAAAAATCATGGAGCTGAGATTGCACCCCTGATCTCTGACTTGAGAACCCATGGGTTCATCCTTTCAGGAAGTGGAAGAGGTCAGAGAGAGACTCAGCAAAGACTGGGTCCAGAAACATTTCACAGCCAGGACTCCCCTCCCTCAACTGGAAAATTCCAACCTGCAGGCTGGCAGGAACATTCATGCAGAGCATCTCACTCCTGCAACCTGCGGCCATCTGTCCCCAAAGTGGGAGAAGCACGACAGCAATCCGGAAGAGGGAGGACAGAGAAGGTTGGCACACAGTCGACAGATCTGAAAGTCACAGGGAGGAAGGACTTCCAGGCAGGGAGCCCTTTGAGGGCCAGGGTTGAGCGTCTGACGGGGGCAGAAGGGAGCCCAGCCCTCCCAGGGCTCTGTTCCACTGCGGGACTGCAGAGCTGTCAACACTCCGTCCGACTCTTCAAATCTCAGAATCAGAAATCCTTCAAGTCCTGGAATTTTATTTTGTATTCACTGAAGCTTTACATTGTAAAGAAATGAAATCTTAATTGCAGGCTGGGTGTGGTGGCTCACGCCCGTAATCTTAGCACTCTGGGAGGCCAAGGCGGGAGGATCGCTCGAGGTCAGGAGTTCAAGACCAGCCTAAGCAAGAGCAAGACCCCCATCTCTACTAAAAATAGAAAGAAATTAGCCACACAACTAAAAATATGCAGAAAAAATTAGCCAGACATGGTGGCACATGCCTGTAGTCCCAGCTACTGGGGAGGCTGAGGCAGGAGGATCACTTGAGCCCAGGAGTTTGAGGTTGCTGTGAACTAGGCTGACACTATAGCACTCAAGCAAGCATGAGCAACAGAGCGAGACTTTGTCTCAAAAAAAAAAAATCTCAATTGCAGAAAAGACAAGAATATTTATTCTCTTTAAACAAAACAACCCCCCCTCAATCTTTACCTTTACCACCCACCTAGATCTTACGTCCGTTTTCCAACTTTCATCTGTTTGGAGTGGATCCTTCCAGAACATTTTCTATGCATTTATCTACATATATATGACTATAGAAAACATAAAGTATCATATGGACCCTAAACAATGAATGGCATCATGCTATGACATTTTGGATTTTTGGGTTTTTTTTAGAGATGAGGTCTTGCTACGTTGTCCAGGCTGGAGTGCAGTGGCCACTCATAGGTGCAACCAATGCACACTGCAGCCTCAAACTCCTGCACTCAGTGATCTTTCTGCCTCAGCCTGGGACTACACTGCACCTGGAATATTCAGAAATGTTTCAAAAGATTTAAAATACACCAAAAGGCATAAACATGAATACGTGAGCTCCAATGTACCCACCACCCACTACAAGAAACAGAACATAATGAGTCTGATGGGAGCCCCTGGGTCACTGCCTCTGTTCTATCCCCTCCTCCCCACCCCAGAGCAAACCCACTCTGCGCTGAACCTTTCCTATGCAGTTCTCCTGCAGGGACTGGGATCCACAGAAGACAGAAACACTTGTGCACGTTTTTAAGCTTTACGTAAGTAGAATCACATTGCATGTCATTTTCTGCAACTCTTTCCCCACTCAACATTATGTCTGGAAGACTGAATCATGGACTCTCTAACCCATGACTCCTAGATGCCGAGTTTCCCAATCACAGGCTTTTCTAATCATAGACATAGCTTTAGGAGGCTTGTTTTGTTTCAGGTCCGATTGTTCCACTGTTCAGGTCCGAGGTCCCACGGGAGGGACCTTGCGGGCAGGCCTGTACAGGCCCTCCTAACACCTCTGCCCACCCTCCTCACCCGCAGGCAGCAGACGACGCGAAGGCGCAGCCAGAGCACTCGTCTTCGGAAACGTGTGTGGGCTTGTGGAGCCTGGCAGACCCCCACCTCTGCAGCACACCACATATCACTGAGGTGCCCTGTCCCCTGTCTTGGGGCAGAAGATCAGACTCCAGCGCCATAACAGCTGAGCAGCTGCTGCTTTTGATGCTATTTTGGAGCTCTGGCCAATGACGATCTGGAAGCCCCAATGGCTGGCATGGGTCCCCCCCTGCCAAAGGTGACCAAAGTCCCTAAGGATCGCTACAGTGAGGTGGAGAGCAAGGCTGCCAGGCAGGGCAGGTGGTGCAGGCTGTGCACTACACAACTCCATGGGCGCAGCTCCCTTAGCTTTCAATGGAAACAGTGAGCCCAGAGTTGTGCCACGTGGCAGCCGTGGCTTAGCATGTGGCCTCTGGAGTGCTGCATCCCCAGCTCTGTCACTTATTATGTGTGTGACCTTGGGCCAATCTCCAAAACAAAAAAAAGGATAACAAGAGAATCTGCTCATCGGTAAGCTGTGACAATCAGATGGCCTAATATGTGCAGGGTACTAAGTAGCACCAGATGGCTGTGTAGTGATCATCATCGCCCCTGCACGCCACTGGACACACACAGTATCATCACCCCACTCTCCTTTTGCCCACAACAAAGGGCAGGTAAACAACTTGGGCAGTTGCCTCAGGACAGAGCTGGGGAAGAAGGTGAGGCCTGAACCTCTGCAAGGGCTGGGGCGCTGAGGCCAGAGTGAGACCCGCCTCCCAGGGGCCTGGTGCCCACTGCGAGTTCTCTGCCGGCCTCCACGCTGAGCACCGGAGGGCGGTGGGGCCCCTGCTTGCCAGCTTTGGAGGTCAGATGTAGGTGCCGTCCTCTCTGCCCGCCACTGGGCCCTCAGCATCTCGGTGACAAGGCCTGGCCACCGTGCCTTTGCTTTCGCTCTTGCCCCACCAAGCCACCCCACCCTGCAGTCAAACCCTGCAGTCTCTGTTCAACCTGAGATCTGACCATGTCCCACCTCTGGTTCCAGCCCTGTGCTGGTCACCCTTGGCTCTTGGAGACATGTGCAGACTCCTTCCCTGACCCCTCCTGACCTTCACCTTCACCTCAGGCCACGCCCCCCACTCATGCTCTCCAGCCCCACATGGCTCCCGTCAGTCCCTCTCACGCCAAGCCCTCCCGAGCCCCGGGGCCTGCTCCTCCTCCCGGCTCTGGCCAGGGCAGCTTCTGCTTCTGCCTCTGAATGGCTCTCTCAGAGTCGGCAGCATGAGGAGGGCCTACATGTTACTGCACGTTTGTTTGCTAATGCCTTCCATCTCCGCTGCAACTCGAGCCCTGTGGGGACAAGACCGTGTCTGTCAGCCTCTGTTCTGTCTTTAGTGCCTGAGAACTTGTAGGTGCTCAATTAATCCCTGCGGCCAGAACAAGTAAGCAAAGGAGTTAACTCCAGTCCCGTGGAGAGAAAGAGGGCCCAGGTGCCTGCCTGTCTCCCGTTAATGCAGACGGGGGCAAGATCAAGTGGCAGCTCCCACATTGTCCCATGTGGGCCCGAGTCCCTGCCTCAGGCACTTGCTGAGAGATGGCGTGGCAGCAGGTAAGAGCCGTGGCGTCAAGATGACAGGGGTTCATGTTCTGGCTCTGCCACTCGCTCGCCGTGTGACCCTGGGCAAATGATTCTGCCTCTCGGGGCCTCCTGTTCCTACTCTGCATTCATAGAACAGGCTGACACACCCGGCTTGCGCAGCGGGTGTGTCTGGAGAGGCGCTGCACTCGGAGGCCCAGCACCGCACGGGCACCGGCCAGTGTCCACCACAGCACGGGCTGCACTGCCTGCTGCACACGTGGCGTGACCGCCTGACCGAAACCAGAGGCCCTGGAGCCGCAAGCAGAGTGGGCCCGTGGGGACACTGGGCAGGCTGCCCTATCTCTTTATCTGGGGGGCAGGTGTAAAATTATATGAGTAGACATGGCACCCAGCACACACACGCCTGGATGCCCGTCTCCCGAGGATGGGACCTTGGTCTGTTTTGTCCTTGTCTCCCTGGCACCTTGAGCAGGGCCTGGCAGGGAGCAGGGGCTTGGTGCCTGCGGAGTGATTATCTCTCGGTCCCACTTTGTGTCTGGACCCTGCCCTGGAGTGGCACCCAGTTTTCCACGTGAGGGAGCCTTTCCCCGCCCCCAGCCTTCCCCGGACAGAGAAGGTGGGCTCCCAGGGAGGCGGGGGTTCTGCTGGGCAGGCAGGGGCCAGGCTGGAAGATCAGACCAGGGCCTCCAAGGCATGGCTGAGTTCATGTCCCCTGCAGAGTCCCTGTTCCCCTTCTGGTGGTTTCTGGAGTGGAGCGGGGGATACACCTGTGGACAGCCCAGCTGGTCCCACTGTAATGGGAGGTGGGGGCTTTTCCCGCTTAGACGGGGGCATTAAGTGAGCAGCTGCACTGACCGCCTGTGGCCTGACTACTTAAGGCAGGGGCATGGGGTCGCCCAGCCCAGGGTCCAGGCATCAGCGCACAGCTGCTGTGGAGCTCGGGCCCCAAAGCACCTTCCATTCCCCCACGCCCCCTTCACACATGCATCTCAAAGCCTGTTTCCGGCTGCTCTCTCTGGTCTCAGAACATTCTGGGTACCTGTTCATCCAGTCAGTCAACCAAAATTTACTGAGCACCCGTGTGCCGGGCACTGTTGTAGGCACTAGGACCCATCCGTGAACAACACGGATGCAAGTCTCTGCCCTTGCGAGGCTGACCCGCCGGTGGGGGAGACAGATGATGAATGAGTAACTATGTCAGACGACGGCGCATGCGGTGACAGCCCTGGGCACTCTGATGGCAGAAGCAGTGTCCGCAGTATCTGCCAGCGCTGTTCTCCTGCCTGCTGCTCTAGGTGCTCGAGCCTAGCACTCTGGGTGTGCAGAGTTGAGGACATGGCAGACAGGCCCAGCCTCAGGCTTTGAGCTAACTCAGCTCACCAGAAGCCACTGGTACAAAGAGGTTTCCAACCTCACTGGCCATGGTAACTGAGATCTATGCCCAGAACTGAGGAGGTGATAGTCTGTCCAGGTCTGCTCAAAGCCCATCTGAGTCCCAGGCTCAGCTCTGGCTCCTGCCCTAGGAATGTGATGGGGACAGAGAAAGGGGGTGGGAGAAACAGGGCTGCTGAAGGCCTCACCAACAAGCAGCAGCAGCAGCCTCGCTGGAGCCAGCTCCACCCCGCACATCCCTGGAGGACTGTCCTAGGGCAGAAAGACCGGTTGTTGGGCTCAGAGGCCAGAGATAGCACCCTCGGAGGGAGGGGCCTGGGAAAAGCCCCGGCATTTGTTGAGACCCCACTTAATACCTCATCTCCTCCGACTCCCACCCCTAAACAACCAAGTGAGGAAAGCTATCACTGACTCCACTTCACAGATGAGGAAACTGAGGTTCAGAGGGCCGAAGATGCCCGCTCTGGGTCAGGCAGGTGGCACGCAGCCAAGCGGACCAGAGGCAGCAGGGCAGGATTCAGGAGGACACTGACCTCAGCTCTGTGTCAGGACAAGAGCTCTCCCTCAGGGCTGCCCCGAGAGAGTGAGCACCCCGCCATTGGAAGTGTGCAACGGACGGGCCGCGTGGAGGGAGGAGCTCCGCGGCAGGGAGGAACACAGCGGTCTGCAGCCTGACAGTCTGACGTGAGAAGGACAGCACGTTTGAGGGCTCTGTGAAGGCGGCCCCACCTGGACAGTCCATGGCAGGCGGCCGGGCATCTGGCCACAGCCAAGCGGGGCCTCGGTGAGTGCGTGCTGAGGCCTACGACAGCCCCACCCTCGCAGCCCCCTTCACACTGCGAGATGCCTTTACAGTCTAGCCACTGGGATGCTGTCGCTGTCGCCAGAATGCTCTTGAAGCTTCTGGCTCACGGGTCATTGCCCCATTTCACAGAGGGACAGGAGACCCGAGGCCAGTCTCAGACCTCCCTCTGAGGCTTCTCACTGGCCTGAGGGCCATGTGGGTGTCCAGGCAAGTTTGAGACTCCCCGGGGCTCTGCTGGGCTCCAGAGGGTGGAGGTGGCTGCCCAGGCCCTTCCTGGGGGGCTGCGGAGCTAGAGCCGAGGACTGCAGGAGGGTCACGGGCAGGGCTGACCCCAGACTGCGTGGGGACCTGCGTCTCCCACACCCCACCTCCAGGTGGCTGCCAGTCACCTGCTCTCCTTACTCAGGGAGGGGATTTGGGAGGTGGCTCTTCCACCGCTGGGCAGGGCTGGTCTGGCTGGGCAGTCGGGCAGGGGCAGGCCCCGCACTGGCGGGCTGAGGCCGCGGGGTGCAGCCCCGGCCAGTGGGATGGGAGCTGTTCCAGGGCAGGCTGGGCGGGCAGGCAGGGCCACAGCAGGCACGGACGCTGCCCTCAGACCTCAGCTCAGATTCTGACTCCGTCAGTCACATGTGTGACCTTGGGCAAGGGACTACCTGTGTCTGAGCCTCAGTTCCTACAACAGAAAATGCGGAAAGCCAGAGTCTCTAACTAGAACGGGCAGATGTGAGGAAGGTGACAGGAGATGACATGGGTGTGTGCTTACTGCAAGGGGACACAGTAAGGGCAGCTTGTCACCATCCTCACCAATGGTGCTGTTGGTCCTTGAGAGGCCTGTCTCAGTCTCCACGCTGGTCCAGCCCCGGGGGAGCAGTCTGGAAGAAGGCGGCTCACAGAGCCACCCCAGGGCTGAGGACCCGAGGGAGTCTTCTCCCTGCCAGGGCCAGGGTCCTTCCCCACCCCCGCTAGGGCTCCTGCCTGTTCTCCACACTGCGGCACACCGCCTGCCTCAGATGCAAGTCAGACCCATCCCTCCGCCTCCTCATAGCACTTGGAATGGCGCCGCTCACCTGGCTCGTACCTGGCTCAGCCCCACGGCTCTGCCATCCCCACCACCCTCGGACCCTAGCCCCTCCACCCACTCCCTTCCATGCCAGCCTCATTCCTGCCACAGGGCCTTTGCATCTGTTGTTCCCTCTATCAGAACACCCTCCCCCAGATCTCTGCAGAGCTTACTCTTGAGGTCTCAGCTCAGAGTCACCTGCTTGAGAGAGGCCTTCCTGAGCACCCTCGCTGAAGTGGCCTCCCGGTGCTCGGTCTCTCTACCCCTTTTATTTCCTCCAGAGCATTTTAAGTCACCCTGTGTAATTGCCTTTTTTTCAACACCTGTCTTTCCTCAAGACAATGTCTGGGCCACCAGCAGGGCCACCACTGCCGCGGTCACGGTGGCCTTCCCCAGGGCACTGGGAAGCGCCCAGCACGCAGCAGGTGCAGCACAAGTTCCCCAACAAAACGAAGGAATGACCTGAAGCCACACTGCCCCTTCATCCCAGCCGGCCCTGCGGGAGCGCGGGGCCACCCCGTAGCTTCGCGCTGTCCTCACGCGCCTTGCCCTGCTCGGGTTTGCTGCAGTCCCACCCAGACACACGCTCCTAACCGTCTACACCTGCCCTGGGCAATCACGCTCACATCCACACTAATAATGGGTCTGTGATTATGGTTCATTTGCTGTGATTTTAGTTAATGGGCCTGATGGAATATTTGCATCTGGAAAGTTCTCCAGATGTTTCAGGGAACTCCCAAATTCACCTGCCAAGAGGACGAGAAACAGCAAGAAGGCCTGACGGGGGGACCTGCATTGGCGCCTCTTGGGAGAAAAGGCTCCTGATGCAGAAAGAACCCTGAGCACAGCAGGTCTGGAGGCAAGCCCTTCCGCGCTCGCAGCCTCAGTCTCCTCTCCTGTAAAATGGGTCGGTAACCCCTGCCTCATGGGGAAGGAGACCACGAGCCCTTGGCTGAGGCTGCACCCCAAGGGCCGCGCTGAAGATGGCACTGGCCAGCCAGGAGGGGACTGATTCGCACACGACTGCCATTCCCTTCCCCTTCCCACCGCCCACAGTCCTCGCTCCTCAGACTCGTCCTGCACTGCACTGCCCCCCGACGTGGTTCTCAGAGACGAGCTCTCCTCTCTCAGGACTCAGAGGGCGCCCCTGCCCACCCTGTCCCCTGCACCCCAACCCCAGCCCTCCCTCGGGCTGGTCCCGTCAGAGCTCTCGTCACTCTCCAAGAGCATCTGATGTGTTCGTTGGTTGCTTATTTTCCTTCCGTGTTGGAATATACACTCCAGGAGGGCAGGACGTCTGCTTTAGTCACGGGTGTGGGCTCAAGGCTTAGGCCGTGCCTGGTACGTAGTGGGCACTCCAGAACTATTTGGTGAGTGAATGGAGCATCTGTTTCCACGACGGCTGCTGGAATGAGACCCAGGGTAAAGTCGCTGGGCCTTTTACTCAAGGGCTTGGTCCTACTCAAGCCCACCCGCCTTCCTCAGCTCTCCTCCCTGTGAATGCCTTCCTTTGCTGCTACTGCAGAAACAGGGGCAGGGGTTGTGGAAGGACCCGGAAGCCCAGGGTGGGACAGGCCCACAGTGCTCCAGAGAAGCTCCTGCTCCTGGCCGTGCCACAGCCTTGCCCCCGCCAGCCTCTGTCCCTCCAGCCACTGCTGTGGCCAGGCCCTCAGCAACCCTCCCTTTGGGTTCAGGGAAACAGAGGTGGCCGCGGCTCTGACACAGACGCAAGTGTGGCACATTTGGAAGTCTGCAGGGGTTCTGAGGAAGCCGGCCCTCTGTGGGGGCCTAGGCTGTGGGGACTCCCCTGGGCCTGCTCTTTGGTCCGGAAGAGCAGCGGGCTAGGGCAGCCTGGGAGAGGGTGGAGTGGCAGGGCTCGGAGGAACCACAGTGGAGGCCTTGGGGAGATGCGGTCAGTATCCCCAGGCCCTGCGGGCAGTCCTGAGGCACAGAGGGCAAGGCCGAAACCAGGAGGACAACAAGAGCAGCTCCCTCTGGGGCCAAGCTGCTCTGCACTGTGCAGGGTCAGAACAGATGGCCTCAGGAAGGGGTGAGCGAGATCCTTGTCCCTAGGGCTAAGCAAGCCAGGATCTAGCAGGGGCAGGAGGAGAAGCCCCTCCAGCTCTGAGGACTGCGTATCCCAGGACTGTTCTGGGGTAGGTACAGCCTGAAGGCACTGGGTGTGATGCTGAGATGTCCCAGCAGAGGGCGGCGTTCGGCTGCTACCAGGTCCTGGAAAGTGCCGCCTGCAAGCCTGGCCCTGGAGCCCACAGACCGTGCGGTCCACCTGGCTCCTTCCCAGGTCTGCCCTGCAGCTGCCCCGCCATGCCCTGGCCTGCTCCCTGGCCACAGTGCCCTCCCCATCTCTGATAACCCAAACTCCTTCTGCTTCCTCGTGTTCCAGAACAATCTCAATGGTGCCTCATCGGCTCCAACCCCTCTGGTGGTGGCTCCTCTTGGAGCACGCAATCCACCAACCTCAGGCCCTGTGCGCTCCGGCCCCGCCCACCTTGCAGAGCTCATGTCCCAGCGCAGGGCCCCTCCCCACTCTGCTCCAGGCACACTGGCCATCTTTCCAGCTCGTACTTCATCAAGCCTCAGGGCCTCTGCCCCTGCTGCCCCCTGCCTGGAGTACCCCCTACCTGCAACACCCCTGCCTGGAGCACCCCCTGCCTGCAACACCCCTGCCTGGAGCACCCTTGCCTCTCCCATGCTGGTTTTTCCCATCACTGAGTTCTTGGCTCAAGTGTCACATTCTCCAAGAGGCCCCGACCACCCAGGCACAGGTCGACCCTGGCCCTGTGTTGTGTCTTCTTGGCAGCATCTCAGTGCCTGGGATGATTTTAGCCTAACCCAAGACACCTAGGTGGCCCCATCTTTGTACTAAATCACACCTTCAGTGACCATACCCCCAGCCGGGTACTAAATCACACCTCAGTGGCCCCACCCAGGTCCAGAGCACTCCCTGAAGTTTCATTAACTCCAGCTGGGGAGGTGAGAGGAACACCCAGGTGAACGGGAGCAAATGGCAAACTCACTTATAAAGGAGACACCGTCCTGTGGCTGGAGCCTCAGCCCCCACCCCTCACAAGACCAGCCGGGCTCAGGGACAGACGGGGACCCAAGGCTTCCATTGCTGCCCTGCCTGCTGCAGGACATCGTCCCTGCTAGCATCCCAGGCAGCACTGTCTGGACTCCAGCACCTGCAGCCATGCAGAGCTCATGTCCTCACCAGGCACCAGGTGAGACCATGTGGAAGCTTTCTCCACTGATGAGATGGACTCCACCTCCTGCCATGTGCAGATAAAGGACTTCGTGGTCCACGCTGCTCACGGCAGGGGCCTGGCTGCCAGGAAGGCAGGGCTGCTTCTTCCCCATGCTCAGTCGATGCCACCGGGAGGAAGTCGTTTAGTGTGACTGCCACGTTGGGCTCCTTCGCCCTGGAGTAACATGCCTCGGTCCCCCATACAGCTGGGTCCCAGCTGACCCACCTTGGTTCCTCTGTTCCAACTGGGATCGGGCTGACCTGCCCTGGTCCCTCTCCCGCCGGCTCCAGTGATCTGCCCCGAGTCTCCCTATGGCCTGGTCTGGGTCTTGCTCAGGCCAGATCTTAGGTGACCTGCCCTCAGTTCTCTGTTGGCCATGTCTTGGGGTGATCTGCCCCAGGTCTGTCTCTGGTCCCGTCCGGGGTGAACTGCCTGGTGTCCCCTCTGGATGGTCCAGCAGCCCTATCCCACCCACAATCTGTGGTCACAACCATCTGGGCACCCCCCTTCCCCCTATTCACACCCACAAAGCCGCGGGTTCAAATTCCAACCCCCGCCCACCTCTGGCAAGCAGAGGTTGAGGCTCCCTGAGCAGAGAGGAATTTTCGACTCCTGTGGAGAATGCACATTTTCTGGCTATTAAGATTATTCAAGAAGAAAAAGAAAATCAGGCCTGAGCATTGGTAACTACTGAGGCAGACATGGCTGAATCTGCTGCCCGGCATTCAGTTCCCTTTATGCTGGAAACCCCTTCCCCACTCTTAGTCAATGTAACTCTGCTGGCTCTCCCCTCTCCATTCCCAGTGCCCTCTAGATCCATGTACGTGCATGTGATCCAGCCTGGCCAATCAGGGCATCACATCCCTCTGCCCTCAGTGATTGGTTCAGAGACGGGCATGTGACCTGAGTCATGCCAATGAGAGTCAGCCCTGGGATGTTTGCAGGATCTGCTGGAAAAGAGGAGACCTCTTCCTGTTGGGGCTGTTGAACTAACTGGATGTGAGCCTGGAGTTCCTGGTTGCCATCTTGTCACTGCAAGAGCAAACCTGTCCGAGAATGAAGACATAGAGGGAAACAGCGCTGAGGGAGGAAGAGACATACAGTGACAACCTGTTACACCTCCATCCCACTGTACCTGAAGATACAGACTTTACAGTTACTTGAGTTCCCTTTTTGGCTTAAGCAATTTAAGCACTTCTGTCATTATAACTAAGAGCCCTCACTGATGCACCAATGATATCAAGTGTCACCTAGTGCCACAAGGGCTGAGCCAGTGCACTGGGAGTTCTATGATGGAAAAGCACTTGGGCTGGGAGATCAGAGAAGGTTTCATGGAAGAGGCAGGGACTGCAGCAGGCCTCAAAGGACAAGGAGGGTTTAAGGCAGGAAGATGTGTGCTCAGGTGTTGCAGATGGAAGGCACAGTGAGAGAGCAAAGGCTTGCAGGGCGGGCTAACTTTGAAAAGCAGGATTTCACTTTACTCCCTTCTCCCCGAGCCACTTCAAAGTCCCATCCCTGCGCCTGACTTGCCCCCCGCCACCTGCATATATAAGACAAAAAACAAAGAGTCTTGCTAGATGCAGGGTGATGGGAGCTGGGTGGGGGGTGGTAATGAGCCCCTTCCCACCCAACTATGAGCTTCCTGACAGGAAAATCTATGTCTGACTCAACCTCTCTCTTCTCCTGACACCCGACCCCATGCCAGGTGCTGTGCTAAGTGCTGTCCATAGATTAATCTGTGAGGCGCCTTCCACCACTACCCCTATAGTACAGATGTGGAGACTGAGGACAGGGAAGTCAGGGGGCTGGCCATGACCATACTGCTGGACAGAGGGGTACAGGGACCAAGCCCAGGCCCATTGGCTCCAGCAACTACAAGCTCTGGGGCCTTCTGCCATGGAGCCCTGCTACCTGCTAAGCTGTGTGACCTGCAGAGAGGACTTGCACAGGGGAGCCCAACCTCTCTGGGTCTCCACTGGGAATTCAGGGAGGATGGGAGAGTTGATTTCAGTTGTTATTTCCCCAGGTGGGGGATGCATTTAGATGGTCCATGAACACAGACTTAAATGACATCGAGTCGCACGCTAAGAGAGGAGCACAGTAAGTGCTCCTAGGGGTTGTGCTGTGCCTGTTATTTACATGGTGGTAAATATGATCGTTAGTTTGAGCCACAGGACCTTGGGAGCTGGGACTAGCCCTCTCTCACTGAGAGCCCTCCCTTCCCTCCACTTTGCTCCTGGCTTACTGTAGCTCAATAAAAGTGTTCCACAAGTGTTAATAAATAAGCCCAAGAAGCTGCCTTCATCCCTGCTTCTGGGCGGGTCCTAGGCTGCAGTATGCAGTCCAAGGCTCACTGGCTTTCCCAGAGGTGAGCCCAGCCTGGCAAGGTCCCTGTCCTTCCTGAAGCCCCTGGGTCGCTAGAAAGGTGTGGTCAGTCCACTAACATGCTGCAGCACTTCTGGAGACCCTGCAAGAAATGCAAATTCTCAGGTCCACCCAGACGTCCTGAATCAGAAACCCTGGGTTGGGGCCCAGTCACCTGTGTTTTAACCAGCCCCTGTGGTGACACTGATGCTCACGTGTTTAGGGGAGCATTGGCTTAAGGGAAACAGCAGCACTGGGGGACGGATGGACAGAGCACAGGATATCTTAGAAACGTGTCATGCATGCCTAGCGCCTTCTTGGAGGCCAAGCACTTCCTGCTCAGTGATAATCGTTGCCATTCCCCCCTCCTTCCCCAGCCATCTGGGGCTTTTTCTACCACTCCCAGGCCCTGGGTAGGCTTGGTGAGGATGGTGAGGATGCTAAGGACGCAATCACCAGCCTTTTAGGAACTGGCGCTTGTGAAAGAAATGGGGACGTCCTCCCTGGGAGGATGCTGAGCAGGCCTGTCGGGATGGGCAATTTGCAGAGGGCTCCAGATGCTGCAGGACAATGGGGGTCTGATTGGCAGGGGAGCGGGAGTGGCTGCAGCTGCAGCTTCAGAGCAGGGAAAGGTAGGGGCAGGAGGGGCCAGGAAACTCTACGGAGCGGGTCTCACAGAGGCATGGGCAGGCGGGGCAGGCTTCATTCCACAGCCCCAAATAGAAGCGCTGAGCCAGCTGCAGGAGACGGGCCCAGGCAGAGTGAGAGCTAGCGAGCGAGGGGGTAGCAGATTCGCGTGAGACTGCACACGTTCATCCACTCACTCGTGCATCCACACGTGCATGCACTGACTCACTGGGAAGGTGTCAGGAGGGGGTGGAATGAGCTCTTGGAGTCTTCCAGATTCCACAGTTTCAATCCTGGCTCCTGCACATACTTGGGTCCCTCTGCCTCAGTGTCCACATCTGTGACCTGGGCTGGTGTGAGGCAAAGAAGGGACCCTGTGGGCGAAAATGGCAGGTACCATCCCTGACTCTTGTAGGCCCTCACTAAGTGTGGGCTCAGCTTTCCGGTCCCCTCTTTGCCCTCTCAGTCATTCAGAAATTTATTGAGCAGCTACTGTGTACCAAGAACTGACTCGGGCAGTGGGAGACACAGATAAGGCCCCAGGCCAGGCCCCAGTCCGCGGGGAGCTCCCAGTCTCGGCGGTGGGTGGTGGTGGAGGACAGGCCTCTGAGTGGTCTCAGGGCGGGGTAAGTGCCGTGAGAACCATCGGGGCGTTTATTCCCTCATTCCTTTACTTACTCATTCAGCAACATTCACCATGTCACCACACGCTGGGCCACGTAGGGCACAGACCCACCCCACAAGGGATTCACAGTCCAGCAGGAATCAAGTAGGCAAGAAGCCGGCGTGGCAGCGAAGACGCCACAGAGCTGGCTGTGCAGGCTGCGCTGGTGGGAGCGTGATGAGCGCACGCCCGCGAGGGCAGAGCGCCAGCGCCCACACAGCGGCCTCCCACTGCTTCCGAAGGCCGTCCTGGCAAGGGCGGGACAGTCCAGTCACCTGGCTCCAGACCCAGAATACCGTCTTCCTGCCTGGAGGAACAGCAGCAGCCCCAGCCACCCTCCTGGGCCCGTCAGTTCACTGGCCGGGTAGCTGTCTTGTACTGAGCACCTACTGTGGGCCTAAGGTCTTCTCCCGGGCTTTTTCATACACTGCCTCCCTTCACCCCTGCAAACCTTTGGGAGGGCGTGATCACTCCTGGTTCTCAGAGGAGGAAAGCGAAGCCCAGAGAGGAAAGCAGCTTGCCCCCACATGATTGGAAGGAGAGCTGGGATTCGAACCCAGATCTGCCTGACTCCAAAACAATGAATGCCCTTTCCCTGCCCTGCATCGAGACGTCCCCTCTGGTCAGTCACCAAGTCCTCAGCTGGGCAGCTAGCCTCTGCCTGGCTGCCCACCATACCCCCAGGCCCTGCACCCAGCGCCCACACCCTGGCCATGCTCCTGGGCTGCTGTCAACTCTCTGGATCTCACAGGGCTGCCCAGCTCTGGCCTCAGTCTTTCCCTCTGTGAAATGGGGCTCGGCCCTTCAGCTCTGCCGTCCACAGCATCCACCTCCCAACACCCGCACTCATGCCATGAAACATTGATAAAGCATCTCTGGGCCTTTAAGGGCCTTTTATTTCTCCAGCCACACTTCTCTCTACATTTTAATAAGCTGCTTGCAAAATTGGTGATTGATGAGTAAGAATGAGGAGGAAGTGGGACTGAACATTTTTTTTCCTGGAATCGCTTCTGGCTGTGCATTCAACTTTAAATTGATTAATAACATGCAGACCCAACATTAATTATCAGCCATTTGTCACTGGGGAAGGCTGCAGTCTGCATCTGTTTGCAGCCCCTTTCTTAATGACCAGCTCTGTGGTGGAGAGATAGCCATCTGCCACACAGGTGTGGACGGCCCTGGGCACTTACAGCCCTGGCTGGCCTCAGCCCGCTGTGCCTGAGCACGGTGGGGGCTTCTTGAGGCCAAGGCTGAACATCCCAGAGCTGAATGCAGACATCTGGGGCCCAGTGTCCACCCTGCCCTGTGGTGGCTCATGGCCTCACTGACTCTAGGCAAAGCTTGAATAAGGTAAGGGGTCCCGAAAAGACTCTAACATTTCTTCATTCATTTGACAAACATTTATTGAACAACTACTACGTGTAACCTTCTTTCTGGGCACAGAGGTCACAGCAGAGAACAAGGTAAGGTCCCTGACTTTTGGGGGAGGCTGATAATCAACAGAACCAATGAGGAAATGCACAAATTACAGCTAGCATGAATCGAAGATTTGGGGAGTATGGAAGGCAAGAAGCTAACTTAGCATTGGGAAGGCACCACGGAGGAGGTGCCATGTAAAGCGGGTTTTGAAGAATGCATAGGAGTTTGCTGGAGGTTAGGAGATAAGTGAAGAAAGCACACCCCAGAGAGGGAATAGTCTGTGAAGAAACGAAAAGCCAGTAAGAATAAGGAGGGTTGAGAGGAGGATGAAGGTTTCCAGTCAAAACAGGAAAACAGGGGTTGGGAGGGGAGGGAAGGCCTCACTGAGAAGGCGGTGAGGGAGGAACCATGGAGTTATCTGGAGAAGAGTGTTAGAGGCAGAGGAAACTGCAGTGCAAAGGCTCTGAGCTGGGGGAAACAGATGGTTAAAAATAACATTATGCTGCGTGAGAGGAGCCGGCCACGACAGATAAGAGCATACGGCTCCACTCACATGAAACATCAGAACAGGCAATTCCACAGAGAAAGCAGAATCTTGGTTACCAGGGACTTGGGGAAGGGGAAGGGGGAGCGACTGCTAATGGTTTCTTTCTGGAATGATGAACATGCTCTAAAACTGTGAGACGTATTCACAATTATATATTAAAATCTCCTGAATTATATGATTTACATGAGTGGACTTTACAGTATTTAAGTTACATATTAATAAAGCTGTTACAAAGTAACCTTGTCATCTATCAGGTAGTGATCAGTGCCAAGAAGAAAAAGAAATTGGGATAAGGCAACGGGGCAGAGGGTCAGGTAGGGTGTCCCCAAGGTGACATTTGAGCAGAGGCTCGAGCTGAGCTACAGGTCCAGGAGTGCAGGTGGCAGCTGCACTAGACTGTCCCCCACCTGGCCTCTGGGGCACTGCTGGGTGCAGCCCTGGGGGCCGTGGCCCTGGGGAGAGGAAGTGGGGGCACCGTGAGTGAGACCTTGGGGAAGTTGAAGCCAGAGTGAGCCACATGGGCCACACCAGACTTCACTTGGGGCACCAAGAAGTAGTTGGTGGGGTGCGGGCAGACGAGGTTTCAGGTGTGCAGGATTACACTTTATGATAATTTAACATTTTAAAATCATTAAGAGTTGTACCATCTCAGAGCTGGAGGACAAACAGTTTTAGGCTCAGGCTACTTTGGTGGTTGTGGAGGTTACCGCCATTCAGGACACACAGGCAACAGGAGAATGCCTCCCCGAATCGAGTGGCCCATGCACACGCTGGAGGCTCTCGGGAGTCCCCATGTCTCCCACACTGGCAGAGCTCGATGGCCATGGGAGCACAAGCCAGCAACCATGGGCATTCCCCAGGCTGCCCCTGGGAGGGCTCCTTGGCTCTGAGTTTTAGGAAACGGCCATCAGCATTTCCATAAAGTTCCCCCGGGGAACTTCAGATGCTAGGAAAGCCTCCTCTAGCTCAAAACATTTCCTGTTCAGGCCCCACTCACATCTTCTCTCTGTAAAAGCAGAACTATCAAGGAAGGAGGTGGCAGCCTGGCACTCCTGGCAGAGGACACAGCATGTGCAAAGGCCCTGAGGTAGCAGTGTACCTGGTGCATTCCAGGGGTGGCTGGAACAGAGGGAGTGATGGGGAGAGCTAGAGGAAAGGCGAGAAGGGCAGAGATAATCGGGGCAGCTGGGGCGGGCCCTGGAGGAACTTGACCTTCACTCTAAGGCAGGACCTTGGGAGGGTTCCAAGTAGAGGAGGGTAAGAGGGACTCCTGCGGCTTTGTGCGGAGAACAGGCAGTGGGGCGGCAAGGGCAGGAGCCGGCAGACCAGGGAGGAGGCTGGTGCAGTGGGGATGGGAGATTCCCCGTGGTCTCAGCCCCTCGGTTACATGTATGTGTGTGGTGGAGGGGCGGGGATTAAACAAGGCAGATGAGGACGGTGGTCCTCCCTCCAAGACCAGGGTGTAGCCAGCTCCTTCCTCTCCTTTCTTTTCACATCCAGGCCTCTGCACTGCCTTCTCCCTCCCCAGAACACTCTTCCCTTTTTCCGTATCTGCCTGGTGAATGTTCGTCCTCAAGTGCCCAGCCCGTTGGATGGAGGAGTCGTTCCCTCTGCTGGGCTGAGCACTCTGGGGTGGGGGTTTCTCTCCCACGCACCAGACCAGCTTCCAGAACATCTCCTTGAGCTGGGATAGAGCCAGGAGCTAAGGTGACTAGAGGGTCACCGATTCCTAGGTCAGTGGTTGGGGAGGGGACTTGGTACAACACCACCAAGTGCTGGTAAAGCCAGCAAAGCCCTGAAATCCAGGCCAAGTTAGGTGGCATCTCTGGCTGAATTCTTCGCATTTTGTTCATCAGTTAATGCTACAAATGTTTCCTGAACGCTGGTGCAGGCTATGGGGATTGAGCAGTAAGTAGGGAAGACAGTTCCTACTGCCATGGGGGTGAGAGGACAGGCAGTAAACTTATGAACAAGAGCACACAAATGACACTTAGAGAGGGCACTCAGCCAGTGTTATGGGGACATAAGAGGGGTGGTCAGGGAGGGCCTGGCCTTCCTGAGGAGACAGTCTTTGAGTTGAGACCTGAACAAGGTCAGCCGTGGAAACCCTTGGGGTAAGAGCGGTCCAGACGAGAACCACCAGTGAAAAGGCCCTGAGGCCAGAGGATGCCCAGTGTGCCCGAAGGGCTGCAAGGTGAGCAGAGAGCCTGGAAGGGGCTGAACCGAGGAGGAAGAGGGAGATGAGGGAGGCAGGACAGGCCACAGGGGCCCGGGAGGCTGCCATGGGGATTCTGGCTTTTACGCTACATGCAGCAGGGAGCCATAGGAGGGTTTCAAGCCTGACAATGACATAATGTGATTTACGTTTTTAAAAGTTCCCTCCCCTGCTGAGGAAACCGGGAGGCCCAGGAGGGCCCAGGGATGGCGGTGGCCGCACCTGGCTGGGTGGTGGCAGGCAGGGGAAGTGGTCAGTTTGGGTGTGTCCAGAGGGAGCTCCAGTCTTCCGCGAGGAAATGAGGTGGGTGAGAGAGGAAGAGGCAGCTGGGCTGCAGGAGGAGGGACAGGGAGGAGACCCAGAATTTTAGCAGCTTCCAGTGTGATGCCCGCTGGGCCCTGGGCAGCCGTGCACAGAGCGCGGCCGATGCACCAGCCGGCAGTGCCGGGCAGTGCCGGGCAGTGGTGCAGGCTAGAGATATGAATTTGGGGCCATCTTTCAATTTTATCGTTTCAGAGATAAACCCTTATGAAGTCCAGGATCAGTAAACAGACTAACACTGGCCTCCTTCCCCATTCAGATCTTGGGAGAGGATTTCACAAGCAAGTGCTTTCAAAATGACTGCGGCCTTGGCGGTGAGGGGGTGCACAGCCAGCTCTGCCTCGGCTGGAACAGTCGCCCAGCCGGCAGCAGCGTGGCCAGAGCCCGGGGGGCTGGCGAACAGAGCCCAGGCCCACCCTGTTTGACCCTCCATGAGTTGGTGCGCAGGGCTGTCCTCTGAGCTTCAGTTTGTTCATCTGTGAAATGGGCACACACGCATGGGCTGCATGGGGGTTCGGAAAGGAGGCCGTGAGCCTGTCTGTGGTTCTCCATGATGCTGCTGCAGGGCCCTAGTGGCGAGCGGGTGGCAATGTGGGAGGTATTTGTTGTTGGTCACAACAGGGCTCCATGCATATCACAGCGCCACTGCCAACTGCAGGCTACAAATTCCACCCTCCCAGGCCGTTGCAGATGTGGTCCCCCTGCTTGGATGCCCTCCCTCATACTGAACGCCCTTACTCGTTTTCCTTCTGTCTCACCCACGACAGCGTGAACTGCAGGAGGGGGAATGTGCTCACGACTGTATCCCCAGCGCCAGGACTGCGCCTGCCACAACGCACCTGTTACTGCATTGAGTCCTTATGACAAGCCCAGAGGTCAGGATTTTCCAGGCGAGGGAACTGAGGCATGAAGACACTCAGCACCTGGCCCAGCTCAGTCAGCTAGGAGGTGGTGGAGGGGGTTCAGATCAGGTGGTCTGGCTCCCCCATCCCCCATTCCACCAGGGGTGGGACGCCAGAGGGGCGCTGTCTTCCGGGCAGAAACAGCTTGCTTCCTTGCTCTGAAGTAGAGCCAGTGCCCAGGCCTGGGCCCGGCCCCTCCCTGGCCCATGTTCCCGGCTGGCTCTGGGCAGGTCGGCTCAGGGAAGGGGCCCGCATCTATCTCCTGCCACCTCCCTAAGCCGGAGCTGTCTGCTCATTCACATACCATCGGCTTCCCACTAAGCAGATCAATAGCTCCACTGGTTTCCAATTTGTGTTTCCAGAAATTCATCTCCTAGCCACCTTTTTAATTAACCCCCTCCAACACACCAGAGGCACCAACAGATCATCCTCTTGCCTCAGCCTCTGCATGGACTACTAGCTCCTGGAGGCTCAGTGGCAGGTGTATTTAAAGCTATACTATCACTTCCCCCTGTCACTGGAAGAGCTGGCCCTGCTGCCTGGATGCCACCCACACCTGGCCCCTACTCCTCTCCACTGCCCCCAGGGAGGGGGCTGGGTCCTTCATCTCAGAGAGAAAGATGGGGATCAGGGAGAGTGAGCAGTGCCCCAAGGCCCCCACTGGCAAGGGCTGGGCTGAGTGCGCCTGCTGGGGTGGGTAGCTCGCAAGCAGCACTCCAGATGGGGCGGGACCGCTGGGTCTGGTTGGCAGGGGACGGGGAGGGCAAGGAAAGGAGGGGCCTGCCTCCCACACTGGGGTCTCCTCAGTGCTCCACGCTTCCTGCCACCCCAGGGGCAGAGGCTTGCTTGTCTTACCGCTAGCGTGTGGCACAGAGCAGGCCGGTGTCAGCAAGTCGCCGCTGACGGCACGACTTGGTGACAAGGCCGACACTCAGGAGGCTCCCTTTGTGCCGGGCGTTGTGCTGAGAGCCTCACTGCACTATCTTATTTAATCTTCACAGCGGTCCCTGAGGTGGGTGCTACTAATGTCTTCATTTTATAGATGGGAAAACGGAGGCACAGAGAGGTCGAATGACTTGCCCAAGGTCACACAGCTAGTAAGTCATGGAGTTGAGATCAGAAGCCAGGTCATCTAGCTCTGGAGCTGTTGTTAGCAATCACCCCACTCTTCCTCACCTGCTCCCCCATGCCTGTCAGCTCTGACAGGCGCGCAGAGGCCTGGTCCTATGCCCCGTGTAACTTCCGTCACACATACCGTCACATACACGTTTATTGAGTGAATAAATGAGTGAATTCCGCACTGCTTGTTTCCTAACACAACCTAGTTGGCCAGTCTGTGGGGGCAAATCTGGAGATGACAGGAAGATGAGAGGTGACAAGCCCCCAAGCACTCACGGCTGGGGCTAGCGTTAGGCCCCTGTCGCCCACTCCCACCTCTCTTCCCACCAGTCCCTTGTATTTCTGGGCTCTCTATAGTCTATAAAGGGCGTTCACAGCCGTTTTGTTTTCCTGTGCAGTCTTGCAACTTTCCGGCGAGGCCAGCAGACAGCCACGGCTCACCCAGCCCCAGTACGGCGGGCGCGCCAGCAGCCACTGGGGCCAGATCTCAGCCATGTGTTCTCCCAAGTCTCTCTCCCCCATGCTCTCCCCTCCCTCGGTCCCAGCTCTGGCCTCAGTTGCTCTCACAGGACCACGGGCCCATCACGGCCCCGTCCTCCCACTCCTTGGCTCTGGCCACCACCAGACGCTGACCCAACAGCCGACTGGGTCTGGGTCCTCCCTGGCCCCCCACCCATGGCAGGGTCTGTGGTGCTGGGCTCGCGGGGGTCCGTCAGGGGATGACATGAGTGGGGCAGGGCAGGCTCAAGGTCACGGCTCTTGTGTCACCGGGTGGGAACTAGGGCTGCCAGGTTTTCTAAGTGGTTTAGAGAAGACAAAAAGGCAGTGTTTCACCTGAAATCTTCTGATTTGCAAATGCTAATAGGTAATTACATCATAAATTTTTAAGAATCATTTTAATTTTAAACCACACTCTGTAAGCCAGAGGCAATTTGTCAACTGCTACTTTGTGACTTCTGCCCTATCAAGTGTGAATGCTCTGGCTCGGCATTCAAGGCCTCTCACGGTCTGGCCTCTTTGAGGCCCCAGTGAGTCTCTAGGACCCTCTGCTCAGGATGATGCTGCTCCTCAGGAAGCGGCCCTGACCCTCACTCCCACCCCAGGAGGCCCCTCCCACACCCTGTGCAACAACTGTCCCTCCTGGCATCCTGCCCCTGCCCAGGCCCCCGCCTGCCAGGGCCAGGTTTGGAGTCCAGGCTCCTGACCACACATGCAGGGGCTTTCTGCTGCCCTCTAGGACCGTCAGCAGAGAGAGCTCTGCTCAGGGACAACCACCCCCATTGGCAGGGGCAGAACCTGAGAAAGTGAAGAGAAGAAATTTCAGGGTCACTGTGAATCCTGAAAAACACACGGTCAAGTTGGCATTGGATTTTAAAATATTACCCAGTGACCAAACACCACAGCCCCCGGGCACACATGGCACTCTCTCTCCCTAGGTGCCCTCCCCTCTGTGTCAGAGGCAGGTAGTGGTCCCCTCCCGTGCTTTCAGCAGGGCACAGGCTGGCCAGTGACAGACTACACGTCCTGGCCCCCTCATACTTAGGTATGGCCACGAGACTGGGCTCTGGCCAAGGGGATGTGAGCAGCTTTTGGGTCACATCCTCGCTCACCTCCTCATGGGGGGAGGCAGCAAGTCAGCCCCGAGCCCTAAGGGATGGCAGGGTCCCCGCATACAGGCATCCTGGGTTATTGGGTGACTCTGTGGAGCACAGCCCCCGGCTCGCCCAGGCTGCCTGCCTCCCTCTGGACTCTTTGTTTTGTTTAAGATAGGGTCTCACTCTGTCGCCCAGGCTAGAGTGTGGTGTTATAATCACAGCTTACTGTAATTGCACACTCTTGGGCACAAGCAATCCTCCTACCTCAGCCTCCAGAGTAGCTGGGACTACAGGTGCCACCACCACGCCCAGATAATTTTTCTATTTTTTATAGAGATAGGATCTTGATATGTGGCTCAGACTGGTCTCAAACACCTGACCTCAAGCGATCCTCCCACCTTGGCCTCCCAAAGTGCTAAGATTACAGGCGAGAACCACCATGCCCAGCCTGGACTCTTAATAGAGAGTCAACATCTATCCACTGCCTGGAACCCCTTCCCCGTCTCTGCCTGGGAATCCGGACCCACTAAATTGGACTCCTCCTGGGAGCCTCCCTCGTTCCCCTCATCCCCCTCCACCCACACCTCTCTGGGACCCACTGCCCGCACTCCACTGTGACTTTCTACCTCCCCCGCCCCCACTTCCTTAGCAGCTCCTTGGGACACAGGACCCTGCCAATCCCCTTCCTGCTCGGAAACTCAGCACTGGCCTGGGATAATCAGAGTCTCTACTTTTGAGCGCTTACTATACGCCGAGTATAGTTCTAAGCTCTTTATCTCATTTGATCCTGGGACCAACCCCATGAAATTGTTCAGATGAGGAAACTGAGGCCGAGTTCCAAATGACACCGCAGTAGGAGCCAGAGGAGTCAGCTCAGGCTCTCTGGCGTGAGGGCTGCACGCCCGTACCCGCCAGGCAGCACTGGCCCTGCCAGGATAAGCACCAGGCGTGCTGGGTGGGTGAATGGGGAGCAGTGAGTGAACAGAGGAGCGGGCACTACCGTCGCCTCCTGTAACCCCAGGGGTTAGCACGGGGCCGGACCCTGAGTCCAAAAGCATTTATAAAATAAGCGACTGAACAAATGTTCTGGGTGGATGATTGCTTTTGGAATCTCTCTGGAGCGCATGGCCTTAAAATCCTAAATATACATTTTTCTCTCCAAAATACAACATTTTAAGACTGTTTGAGAAGAGGTGCCAAATGGCTCCGTGGCCCATTAAAGCTAACCAGCCGTGCAGCTTTAGTGGGGAGGATGGAAATTTTAAGACTTGGGTGCTTCCATGGAACGGCTTAAATCTTAATGAAATGCCAACTGAAAGGAACAATGAATTTGTGAAACACCACAAAGCTGGCAGACCTGGCCGTTCCTCACTGTTTGTGCTCTTTTTGATGTGGAGAAGGTGCACAGTGGCCCAGGTGACCACCAAGGACAGCCACCTGGGGGGCTCCGTCCACTCCCAGCAGCTGTCTATGGACTATAGGATCTGCCCGAGAGATCCAGAAACCAGAAGACCCAACCACAGAAGATCAGGGCAGCGGCTAGAGAAAAAGAAAGCCATTTCCTACTGGTAACCTTGAGGTTGGGCCCTCCATGAATCATTCGGCCAGGTAAAGGCAGTGGCCATCCCCAGCACGACCACAATCCCTGGCGTCGTTACAGCTCATTGAGAGCCTGCTATGCAAGCACAGCCAGATGCTTCCTAGGCAGAGTATTGTTCAGGCAAGCGCTGTCATCTCCACATTACACATGAAGAAACTGAGGCTCAGAGAGGTTAAGTCACTTGCCCAAGGCCACACAGCTAGTAAGCAGAAGGATTTAGGATTTGGGCCTAGGCTGGTTTCGATACACAAGTTCTAAGAGGAGGCTTTCCTTGGCACGAAGCAGGAACCCAAAATATGACAACTGGTATAATTTCTGCGGGCATCATGGTGGTCTGTAACCTCTTACCAGTGGGTACCATTTCCCCAGGCCTGTGACCCTGCTGGGGACCTTCTGGCCCCCAGAATCCTGGGTCTGATGTTCCAGTGAAGCCCAGGAGGCACAGACGCAGTGACGCGTCCTTGCCTCACTGCCAGGTGACCAGAGCCCAGCCTGCGAGACACGCCAGGGATGCACGGCGGCCTCCTGCCCCAGGCACGTGCGGAGCTCTGCCTGGCTGGGCCAGCTTGGCCGGCCATGCCCTGAGCTGAGCTCCCGGTCCCCGCACGGTGGAATCATGCCACTAATGCCTTATGGCCTTTTAAGCCCTGCAAACAAAAAATACAAAAAAGCACAAAGGAAGCAAAAAATCACTCGTAACACTACCGCCTAGAGTCCACCACCAGCCTGTTGGTGGATTTTCCCAGGTGGTTTCCGGCAGGCGGTTGCTTTTACATAATCGACGTCGCACTAGAACTTTCAGCTTCGCCTTCCGCTTTCTCACCGGACGTTATTTCATAAGCATTCTTCCACCTTATTTTCAAAACCCTAATTGTTAATGGCTCCCTTACACTCATACATGTGACTGTAACGTAAATTATGAAACTAAACCCCTATTTTCGGACAGTGTTATTGCTAACATTCTGTGATCACAGAGCGACGTGGTGAGGCATTTCCTTGTATTTAATTTGGGAGATTTCTTTCAGGAGCATTCCGAAAAGCAGAATTATGGGTAGAAGCATATGGATATTCTGGGGCCTTGGTACAAACGCCCACACTGCCCTGCAGACAGCTGGCCCAGCCTGCTGGTTCATCCCTGCACGGCACCCACCTCGCCTCTTGCAAAAACCCCCCTTTTGAGGGAATTCCTCCCCACGGCTGTAAGCCAGACGTGGCGGGCACGTCAGTTGAGGCCCTGGGCTCCAGGCCCCTTCCTTGCTGGCTTGAGTGGACACACTGGTCCCTCCGAGCTTGGAATCCTGAGCTGAACGGCCGCAGGGCAGAAAACCTGCAGGAGACATCTTTGCACTGCTTGTGTGCCATTTGTGTCTTCTTAGCATGCACAAAGCTTAAAAACACAACAGTGAGTCGAAAAGCGCAACTAGCAAGGAGATAAACACCACTGGAGAAAATCTGTGTAAACCTCACAAATAGAACAGTAGCCTGTGGACTGGGAGGGGTAGGGGTACTGCAGGTCATGGCCCGAGTCCGGAAACATCTTGAAGGCGGGGAAAGTGGACAGGATGTAGGGAGAGCGTGGCCCCCTTCAAGTTCAGGCGCCATATGGTCAAGACGTCCTTCTGGAGCCTGGCCATGGACACACAGGCAGCTCTGGTGGCCTCCAGCCACCAGCACGCAGCCACCAATGCGGAAGGGGCTGGCCAGAGCGTGGACACGAAGAACTTCACTGGGGAACACGAGGGTACGCACACAGCTACCGAGGTGCTGGCATGCTTGGGACTGTGTGGAGAAGGCACACGTATGATGAAGGGACTGTCCCCACTCCTCCTTTTATTTCTTTTCTTTCTTAAAGAGAGACGAAGGAAATGCAGCAAAATATCAACTGATCTGGGTGGTGGGCGTGTGGGCAGATGCGACTCTCGATCGGGCTGCCCGAGTTCAAATCCCAACTCGGCCACTTCCCAGGCGCGCACCTGCTCTGGCCGCAGTTGCTTCACCTGAAAAAGGGTGGGCCTGGCCCAAGGGCTGACCGGCAGGATCACTCGCATTTCTGTTTACGAAGCCCTCAGAAGGATACTGGGCACAGAGGAGTGTTACAGAAGCACAGGCTACTGCTTACGTTTTCCGTAGGTTTGAAATATTTTGTAATTTAAAAAGCTCATATGATTGGAGCTGAGTTATTCCAACGGGGGTGTCCTGTCGAGACTGTTGCCCAGTTCCTGCCCTGAGCCCTAGGGACAGCTTCCCCGGCCTCAACCGCCAGTGCAATATTAAGCTTGGCACTTACTGTCACGGGTTTGGAGATTTACACTGGGGGGGTCAGGACACCAATGAAAGGGCTGATGTAAATGAACTCTGTCTTAAAGAGCTTACCGAGGGAGGGAACAGACGGGCTCAGTGGTAAACGATGACAATGCCTGGGGGGAATTACTGCACCCAGCTGTCACCCCTTAAGAAGAAAACGGGGCGGGGGGGGGCATCAGAGGAACATGCAATAAACAGGGACAGCCAGGGCCCCTGCCCCGTAAAGTGAGCGCCCATGCCAACTGCCTCAGGTTTGGCATGTGAGTTCTGCCCTGACCGGGTTTTCCAGCCTCTGGAGCCCCACTCCCCGGCACACCCAGGGGCTCACCACACCCACCCAGCCTAGCTGCTTCTTGCTTCTCATTAGACAGAGCTGTAAAGCTGGGAGTGAGGCAGGGCCGCCGCTCTGCCACCTAGGTGGTGAGGGGCAGCTGGTGGCCACCCGATCCTCTGACTGGCAGCCTCCCGACCCCCACCTTCCTGATGTGACCGAGGCTGCAGCTCTCCTGGCCGGCCAGCTCTGCACACTGTTCTGGGAGCATTCCTGGAGGCCCATGGGGAACCTGTACCTGCAGAAGTCCCACTGGTGTTGGTAAGCACCCGATCCTGCATGGAAACTCTTTCTGATTAAGAGAGTGTTATGGACTGAAAGTTTGTGTTCCTCCAGAATTCATGTATCAAAGACCTAACTAACAGTACGATGGTATTTGGAGATGGAGCCTTTGGGAGGTGATTAGGTTTAGATGAGGTTGTGAGGGTGGCGTTCCCTTGATGGGATTAGTGTCCTTGTAAGAGGAGAAGAGGCAACAGAGATTCTTCTCTCTGCCATGTGGGGACACAGCGAGAAGGCAGCTGCCTGCAAGCCAGGAAGAAGGCTCTGACCAGGAACCCAATCTGCTGGCACCTTGGTCTTAGACTTCCAGACTCCAGAATTGGGAAAAATAAGTTCCTAGGAACTTAACCCCCAGCCTGCAGCAGTTAGCTGTGGCAGTCCAAGCAGACCCACACACTGAGCACTTCTGGTTTTTGCAGCATCCCCACTACCACGCCAGGCAGCCCTCCACCCTGGCTGCTGTTCCCTGCACCTGCCGTGCCTTCGCACATGCTGTTCCCCTGCTGGGCTGCCCTTCTTCCCACCCATCTGCCAGCCCAACTCCTGCTCAACATCCAAGGCAGAACTGAACTGTCACCTCCCCTGCAGCCACTCCTGACGTCATTCCAGGTGCCCTGATGCAAACGCACAGATGGAGTTAGTCAGCAGCCTCCTCTGGGCACCCCCGCAGTGAGTCCAACATTGAGCACACACTGACGGAGCGCCGGCGGCGCCTGGAAGGGCTCTCGACACCGGAGGTCTGGGGTGGACAAGCACAGGCAGGGCAGAAAGCACGCGGGTCACTAGCCGGCCCCGCCTCTTAGCAGTGCGGGACCTTGGGCAATTCCCTAGCTTCTCTGTGCCCTATCTGAAAAATAAGGCTGTCACCAGACTGTCCCTGGCACACACAGGTGCTGCACAGGTGCCACATGGGCGCTGCACTCACTCAGTGGCTGGGTCAGACAACCAACAAGGGACGTTTAGAGAGAGTTCCACCCCAGCCCTGAGAGCCATGAACAGAACAGCCTGTCTAGGGTGGTCAGGGAGGGCTTCCCGGAGGAGGTGGCACAAGGGCGGAGGTGCCCTGCACTTCTCTGAGCACCTGCCATCACAGACATAGAGAAGCCTCTCAGGAGCAGTGGGCCCGGTAGTCTGAGGAAGCACATGGGCTGGAGGGCCGGGGAGCTGCCTGCTGGCCGGAGCCTTGGGTGGCAGCCATGTGCTGCATGCAGGGGCAGGAGCGAGCAGGCCACACTTGTCCCTGCGCCCCTCTCCCTGACCCACCACACAGGCCTGACCACAGGGCCCGGGCGGAGGAAGCCTGAAGGACTCTGGGGAGCCTCCCAGAGTCTTCACCGAGGCGAGGCCAGGGAGAGCCCGGTGAGACACGAGACAACGCTGCCACGGGTCAGCATCTGAAGGTGCCAAGTGCCATCCTGCTGAGATTAAAAGCAGGCAGAGCCTCATAAACTCACTCTGAATATCAGGCACCGGTCGCAGGCAGCTGCCGCTCACTCTCCAGGCCCCCACTGCACGCCTGGCACTGGGGGTCGGGTGGGGGACACGCCAACTTCATCCTCCACGAGGAGGCTTCCACCGCCTGCCCCCTTGCAGTGAGGAAACAGCTCAGACAAGACAAGCAACGGGGCCAGGCTCACACAGCTTGGAAGCGCCCAAGACCGATGTGAGCCTTGGTCTGCTGCCCCTTTGCCTGGGTCTGGAAGGCGGCAGGAAGGTGCCGCCCATGAACGGGCTGCTGGAAGCAGTGGCTGGGTGGGGGTCCAGCCGTTTAGGTAGGTCAGTACGGGACAGGCAGCAGTAAACACACAGCCCCCGGGGCCAGTCTGCTGCCTCTTACTGCTGTGTGACCCTGACCAGCCCTCTGACCTCTCTGGGCCTCAGCATGCGCGTCTGTAAAATGGAGAGAGCACTTGCCCACCTTGAAGGCCTGTGGTGAGGATGAGTTGAGTCCAAGCAGGCCCAGCACCCTGTGGAGGACTCGGTGCATAACCAGGCCCCTCTAACTGCCACCTCTGCGCTATCTGCTGAGGCGGGCCCTGGCCTAGGCTTTGGGAGGTGGGGCCACGTGAGGTGGTGGGTGCTGAGGGTGAGGGGCCGCAGCCTCCCACCCTGTCGAGCAAGAGTCCACAGGGGCAGTGTGGCAGGGGCTGGTCACATCACAGGAATGCGCACATGCTCCGGCCCGGCCATGCTCTGCCTTGGTGGCCATGACGTGGAAATGTTCACACAAATGCCAGTTTGTTGGTGAAAGCCAAACAGCAGATGCGAGCTGGATGTCCATCCGTGGGAGACTGGCCAAAATGTGCCGTGGTGCCTTCCACACTGCAGGTCACGGGATGGCTCACGGCAAAAGATCCGGGAAAGTACAAAGCCAACTGTAGAACTCTACGTACAATGCGGTTCTACTCATGAGGAGAGAAAACTTACACCAGATATGGCAGCTCAGTGTGCGCACTGCACGTGCAAATGCACAGACGCGGTCTGGAAGGTGCACTCCGACGTGACGGCAGGCACCTGTGCCGAGAGTCCAGCTGGGACCGTTGGCCAGGAGGAACTTCGGCCTCATCCGCGCTTGAATTCATCACCAGGAGGGCATGCTGGTGTGCTGCTTATTAGACCTGAATGATGTGGCTGGAGCTATGGAATTAGTGCTGTTTTCTTAGGTGTGGTTCTCTAGGACAGTGTCCCTGTTCTAGAGGGATGTGCGCCCAAGCGAGACAGCTGAGGCGTTGTGGCATCTGCCGCCTGCAGCTTGGCAAAGGGGGTGCACAGGTGTGTGTTCCCAGATAGAGAGATGGACTGGCCACAGGAGCTGCTAACAGCTGGGGAACCCAGGTGAGGACTACATGAGTATTTATTGTGTTATTTCAACTTCTCCCTGGGTTGGACATTTTTCAAAATCAAAAATTTTAAAAACATGTGACCTTGGAGAGATGGTGGATGCTGAGTGCCAAAGAGAAGGGCCAAGAATAAGGAAGATCTGGTGAGGAGATGGGGGTGCGGGGGGATGGGGTGGAGCCCCCACAGCCCAGCAGCAGGGGAGGCTGAGAAACCTGCACGAGCCAGGTGGGGGCAGCAGGACGGCCCGGGGTTAAGCAGTGCGGTGAGCGCCTGGAGGTGCTGGGCGGGCGGGCTGCGGGGACTGGAGTGCTCAGGTGAGGCCTTGAATGTAAGGCCATGGGGTTTGGATTTCCTCCTGTCGTCCACAGGGAGCCAGACATGGTTTCTGAGCTGGGGAGTGCCATGGCCCAGCGGGCAGTGAAACACCCAGAGCATCTGGCCATTCCCTACACGGTCCTGGCCTGACCTAGCAAGGTCCTCACCCCCATCTAGGGCCAGCTCCCCTCCCTCCACCACCCCCGAGCCACCACGCCCTCTCACTTCTCACTCCGGGGCATTTGCCTGGCCAGGAGCTCTGAAGACCCCATCGCCAGGATGCAGGTCCAGCCAGAAGAGGTGTTTAGCTGCTGTACCTCAGAGGTCTGAGTCCCCATCGTGTCCCTTGGCAGGTGTCCCCACTCCCTCAGCCTGGCCCTTTCACATTGTCTGGTCGGCATGACCTGTGCTCTGATTTAGCTTTGCCACTTTGCTCAGTGGTCATGGACGAGTCTTCCCCTCTCTCCTCATCTGTAGAGTAGAGGCAATAATAAATTGTCCCATTGCAGAGTCACCCAAGAGTGGTGCATGCTGGCTGCTGGGCCTGAGGCTGTCAGAACATTTTGGTCCCCGTCACTGCATCCCTGGCTTCAGCAAAGGCCCAGGGCCAGGCACCCAAGGTGTGCACTTACCCAATCAACTCTAGTCACTGTACACCCCCAGCCCATTTCACCAGATGAACCTGGTATCACTAGCGAGGGCTGATGCCTACTCAGTATTCACCACGAAATAGTAAGACATTCTTGTCTTCTTGGAAAGCAGCCACTGCCTTGAGCCCCCAGGAACCCCTCTTGCTGCCTGGCCACCTGCCTGGACCTGCTCCCCACCTTCTCAGATTTCAGCAACTAAAGGGTTAATACCTGGAGCATCAGGGAGCCTCCAGAATGCTGTGAAAGTTGAACTACCCCCTGCTATTCTGTCCTGCCTCAGTATTTCCTTCAGCCAAATCAGTAGGGTCCCTTGGGGAATGAAGGGAGGTCCTGTAGTACTTTAGCCTCTTTGCCACTTTATCTCTGGAGGCTGAACGAGGCCAGAGATGGTGAATGTCCTCCCAGCTCCCTGGAGGACAGCAGGCTCACCATGAAGACTGGCTGTCAGGCACTCACGGCCCAAGGAGGCCAGATGGGGCCATGCAGGCTGGGGGGACAGTACTGGGTGCCAGGCAGTATTTTTGGCTTTGTGGGATGGATGTTCTCTAAGACCTTGCCAGTTTTCTCTAGAAAGCAGCCATAGATAACACATAAACAAATGGGCATGGCTGTGTTCCAATAAGACTTTACTTTACAAAAACACGACTGAATAGAGAGCCCAGAAATAAACCTTTGCATATGTGGTCAAATGATTTTTGACAAGGGTGCCAAGACCATTCAATGGAGAAAGGAGTCTTCACCAAATGGTTCTGGGACAACTGAACATCCATATGGAAATGAGTGAAATTAGACCTCTACCTCACACCACATATAAAAACTAACTCAAAATGGATCAAAGACCAAAATGTAAGAGCTAAACCAGTAAAACCCACAGAAGAAAACATAGGGGAAAAGCTTCATGACATTGAATTTGGCAATGATTTCTTAGATATGATACCAAAAGCATAGGCAACGAAAGAAAAAAATGGATAAATTGGACTTTATCAAAAGTAAAAACTTTTGTTCTTTACAGGACACCATCAAGAAAAGTGGAAACAAAATCCACAGAATGGGAACAAATATTTGCAAATCATATATCTGATAAGGGTCTATTATTCAGACTACATAAAGAAATCTTACAACTCAACAACAAAAAGACAAACAAATAATGGGCAAAGGACATGAATAGACATCTCTGTAAAGAAGATATACAGATGGCCAATAAGCACGTGAATGTTCAACATCAGTAATCACCAGAGAAATGCAAATCATAGCCATAAATCAGATACCACCTAACAGACCATTAAAAAAACACCAGACAGCCGGCAGCGGTGGTATGCGCCTCCAGTCCCAACTAATTGGGAAGCTGAGGTGGGAGGATCGTTTGAGTCCAGCAGTTAGAGGCTGCAGTGAGCCATGATCATGCTACTGCACTCCAGCCTGAGTACAGAGTGGGACCCTGTCTCTAAAAAACAAATTAAAAATAAAAAACAAAACAGACAAGCGTTGAGGAAGTGGGGAAACTGTGACCCTTATGCACTGTTGGTGGAAGTGCAAAATGGTGCAGCTGTAGATATGCAAAAGAATTGAAAGCAAGATCTCAAACAGATATTTATACACCCGCGTTCATAACAGCATTATTCACAACAGCCAAACGGCAGAAACAGCCCAAATGTCCACTGCTGGATGAATGGATAAACAAATGTGGTCTAAACATACAATGGAATGTTATTCAGCCTTAAAAGAGAAGCAGGCCAGGCTTGGTGGCTCACACCTGTAATCCCAGTGCTTTGGGAGGCTGAGGAGGGAGGATCACTTGAGGCCAAGAGTTTAAGGCCAGCCCGAGCAACACAGCAAGACCCTATCTCTACAAAACATTTAAAAATAGCTGGGTGTTGCGACACGCGCCTGTAGTCCTACCTACTTGGGAGGTTGAGGCAGGCAGATTGCTTGATCCCAGGAGTTCGAGGCTGCGGTGAGCTATGATCTTGCCCTTGCACCCCAGCCTAGGTGACAGAGCAAGACTCTGTCTCAAAAAAAAAAAAAAAAAAAAAAAAGGGAAGGCATGAATGATTCTTAAGGACATTATGCTGAGTGAAATGAGGCAGTCACAAAAGGACACATACTATACCATCCCACTTGTATGAGTACCCAGAATAGTTAGACTCAGAGAGACAGAAAGCAGAATGGCAGGTGCCAGGGCTGGGGGAGGGAAATTGGAGTTAGTGTTTAATGGGGACACAGTTTCAGAAAAATGAAAAAGTTCTAAAGACAGACGGTGGTGATGGTTGTGTAACATTGTGAATGTACTTAATGCTACTGAACATAAAAATGGTTAAAATGGTAAATTTTATGTTAGGTATATTTTACCACAATAAAAAAAAAGGCAAAAAAAGAAAAGACAAAAAACCATATGGCCGTGTGGACAAATCATGGGGGAATCGTCCCTCTAATTCCACTGTTAAAAGGGCTCCCAGGAAATAAGGAGCCCCAAACTGAAGTTCTTTAGCTGTAAATCTGCTTCTGCCAACAATGTAAAAAGTTTTGTTTTGTTTTGTTTTTGAGACAGAGTCTCACTCTGTTGCCCGGGCTGGAGTGCCGTGGCATCAGCCTAGCTCACAGCAACCTCAAACTCCTGGGCTCAAGTAATCCTCCTGCCTCAGCCTCCCGAGTAGCTGGGACTACAGGCATGCGCCATCGTGCCCGGCTAATTTTTTCTATATATTTTAGTTGGCCAATTAATTTCGTTCTATTTTTTTTTAGTAGAGACGAGGTCTTGCTCTTGCTCAGGGTGGTCTTGAGCTCCTGACCTCGAGCGATCCGCCCGCCTCAGCCTCCCAGAGTGCTAGGAATACAGGCGTGAGCCACCATGCCCAGCCTAAAAGTAAAGTTTTTTAAAAGAAAGTTTGAAGATGGAACTGGCAAGGGGAGCTGTAGTAAGGATCTGAGTGTCGGCTGGGTCAGTCTACGGCGACTGGACGCTGTCTCCACGCTGCACTCACGCTTTATGGTGTGGGACAGAGATATCAATACACTAAAACAAGTTTAACAAAGTCCAACAAAGTTCTGGTTTCTTCCCAAGATGATGATGCTTTTTAGGACATAAATGCCAGAATGTTTCATGGGCACACACAAAGACAGACAGTGGCTGGATATGGCCCGGGGCCAGCTTCCTGGACCCTCGTGTCACCTGCGGCAGTCTGGCTCCCTGCGAGTGCAGGAGCCACGCTGCGGAGGTGATGGTTACGACTGACGCCGACGACACAGGCTGGGTGGCAGGAGAATGTGGACCCAGGAGCCCAGATTCGATGGGGCTTTTTGTTATGTGGCACTGGCTCTATTTCTTTTGGGGCAGAGGGCATTTCCGATTGCCCCTGTAAGGATGGAAGACCAGCCACGCTCCACCTGGCTCAGCCCAGGGCAACCTCCTTGGTTTTCTGTGGCTCTGCCTGGGAGGTGGCCAAGGCCTGGGGTGGGTGAGAGGGGTGAACCCTCGACTGCTCCCTGCTCTCCTGGGCAGGCTTTGAGAACTGTTTGGCCTCTGAGGTAGGCTCCTTAGAAGGCCTTCCCTTGGCACAGGTGCACTTGAAGAGCTAAATGTCCACTGGCCTGCCACCAATTGTTCCCTCTCAGGGACGAGACTGCATGGAACCAGCCAGGCAGTCCACAGCAGCAATGACCTTCAGACCCCCAGGGACAGGACAGGGACTCTCTATCCCTCCCCACTTCCCCCTTTCAACCTCTCCAGATCCTCAGAGCCACTCTATAAGGTGGTGACTGTCACTGTCCCCAATTTACAGATGAGGAAACTGAGGCTTGGTGGGAGAAGAGCACACTCAACCCAGGTCTCACTGCCTCCAAGGCCTGAGTGCCTCATCCCCACCCACTCCCACAGGGGCACACTGGCAGGCAGGGCAAGGATGGAGGAAAGGTCCCATTCCTGCTGTGCCACGTGCAAGCTGTGTGGCCCCGGGCAGGCAAGCAACCTCTCTGGGCTCAGGGTATGCCTCCCCAAGGCCAGCACGTGGTACACACTTGATTAATGTCAATTCTTCCTGTTCTCTCCCCCAGGGAGGAGCTGCTCACAGTCTAGAGGGAGGAAGCAAGCACTTAATTAAGAACTCACGCAATCTGAGAGCAACGAGCAAAGTGATCTCTGTGCACCGAGGGAGGGAGGGTGCAAGCAAGGCCGGGCAGCAGAGGTGTCTCTCGGGCAGTGAAGCAGGGGACGAGACCTGCTTGGCTCCTGCCTGCACCCAGGTGCCCCCAGAGGCATAGCCCACGCATCCCTCAAAATAATGGCAAGAGACAGGGAACAGAGGGCCAAGTCAGTTACCTCTGCTAGGCTTCCTGGCAGATCGCAGTAGTGAATTAAGTCCCAGGTCTCCTCTCTCAGGGAACTCAGCCCTCTGCATTAGGGATTCAGTGTGGACCTGGGGGACCCCAGATTACATGGAGTTTAAACATATTTAAACAGAAGGCGGTTCTGTTTAAATCTCATCCCCTGTCTACTTATTCCCGGAACTCCTTGCCCCTAGAACACGAGCTTCTTGCAGCTCTATATCCTGGAGGAGGCATCATCATTACCGTCATCATCGCAGTGGCAGCTGCCCCTCGTTCTGTACCTGTTTGCACTCAGTACAAACAGGGGCGCACCCTCCGCGTCCATAAGTAAAGTCGTGCTGGGACACAGCCGAGCACACCTGTTTACACACTGCCTGGTCCGAGCCATCGCCAGAGCTGAGTAGTCCCCGCAGAGACCCTACGGCCCACGAAGCCCAACACACCCTCTGGTCCTTTATGAAAAGAGTTTGTTGGCCCATCTTACACCTGTCTCACTGACTCCTCACAGCCATCTGAAGAAGCCAATGCCACTGTCCTCATTTCACAGACGAGGAACTGGAGGCTGGAGAGGTGAGGCCAGTCCCACCAAGGCAGGGCCAGGCACAGGACAGCAGCCCAGCAACTATTTGCTGACTGAATCAACGAGTGGATGGATGAATGAATGATGTGATTGACTGAATGCCCCTGTGCTCAGTGTGGAGTCTGAGCATCACAGGGACTGTCCTGAGGGCCTGTGGGGGAGAAGGCATCTGCTGCCTCTGGAGGTGGTGGCCCTGAGGATGACTGATATGTTGAGGGCATCTGCCAAGGCCTGGGCAGCCAGGACGCAGCCAGGGCCAAGGCCAGCCCCGAAGGGTGAGGTGGCGGCCTGGCCAGCAGGGCAGTGGCACCTACGAGGTGCAGAAGGAGGCAGGGAGAATGGGGCTTGTCAGTTCCAGGCCCACAGCACGGAGGCACGTCATAGCCAGCAGGGTTTCCTCCGGGAGCTGGGCCTGCTCGACACCTGCTCTGACCACCAAGGGGACAGGCCAGGAGCCGCCTCGTGAGCTGGGTGTGCGATGGAGTGCAATCCTACAGAACTGCCCGCCGGGCTCAGGGGACTGCTAGGACAGTGAGAAGCTGGCCGGGGCCTCCATCCAAATGAGAGGCCAAGTCTTTCAGGGTTGGGTCTGAAATACCCTGGGTCAGCCCGGGGCACGCCAGAGCTGCCGTCACCTGCCCTGGGTCAGGCCCTCCTGAAGGGAGCTTGCCTTGCAGTGAGGGAGCCAAATCCATCAGACGGTGACACGCTGTGAACAGCAGTACTCTCCCAGGGAGGGGCCACTTCTGCCAGTGTAAGCAGGCTGGTCAGAGAAGGCCCCCTGAGGCGAAAACATTTGTACAAAGACCTGTAGGAGGGAAGGGGGCCACACGGATGTCCAGGGAAAGAGTGCGCCAGGTGAGGGCACAGCCAGTGCAAAGGCCCTGGGGCAGAAGTGGGAGCCCAGGAAAGCAGAGGCTAGAGAGGTGGCAGGCTGATGACTGGGGCTGTGAAGCTCACTCTGAAGACTGTCTCTGAGTGAAGCGGGAGCCACGGTGGGGGGCTGGGCAGCAGAGGGACATGGACTGATGTGAGTCTTATCAGAGCCCTCTGGCTGCTCAGTGGAGAGGGACTGACTGGGGAAGGATGGGAGGCAGGGGAGGGGAGGGAGCCGGGAACAAGGCGCCTGCACAACTCCACACGCAGGAGATACACGCGGCAGGGGCTGGCAGGGCAGCGTGTCGCCCGCCTGCCGCTGAGTCCTGCAGACGCTTGCCTCATGCCCTCAAAGCTCTAAGCTGGAGCTGGGCACAGGCCCCCCAGAGGTACACGTCCCACCAGGTCCCTGTTATTGGTGTCACTTTGCTGCCAAGGACCCTGAATCTCAGAGAGCGATAGACCTTGCCATGGTCACACAGTGTCACCACTGGCTATGTCGGAGTTCAAATCCATACCACCCCCACAAGCCCGGGACCGAGGGGGCGACAGCACCCTCAGCCTCTGACACAGCAGGTGTTGCTTCCGAGTCTACTGAGTGAGGAAGGGGCCGCGGACAAGCTCCTGGGACACAGGCTGGCGACCCAGCCGCAGCCGGAGCATCTTTGTGCATGCTCCCCGTGCGAGCTGGGCCGAGTCCCCACGGCCCCAGGGGCAGGGCTGGCGTTTACTGCTCTCTCCATTCTAATAACGACTGCTCAAAGCCCTGAAAACTAATTTCTCCTAGGAAGACAATTACATGTCAAGTAAGACACCCTCTGAGCAAATGGTTAAGATAAAATCCAGCCAAGAAGGCTTCCTGCAGGTTGATTTTGAGATGCTCAGTTCAACACAGAGGCCTTCGCAGGTCATTACCAGGCAGTGATGAACACAGGGGTCCAGTTGAGGGGAGGGAATTCATTTCTCATATTTGCGCCCCTTTGCAATTGATTTCAAACCTATAAATGGCCCATCTGCTCTGTCTTCTATTGACTAGCACCACCGGAGGCCAGCGCTGGAACCTTGGTTCCGGTGGGGACAGGGACCTGTGGCCACAGCTGGCCCCACGCAGGGAGGCTGTCCGAGCCAGCTGTCAGCAGACAACTCGGAGAGCTCTGTATGGGCACGGCCTCACCTGGGCTTCAAGTGCAAATGTGGCCTTGTGACTTCTGACAGTTTGGAAAATCTGGCCAGCATGGCCACCAGCATGATTGGCTGAGCCTTTCCGTGTGCCAAGTCTCCACCAGCCGGCCCTTCTCATCACGAGGCCAAGTGTCCCAGCAGACTCCGGAGTCTGCACCCTTGATTGAGTCTTCTCTTGTGGAAAGCGAGAGCCACAGAGGTTCAGCAAGGTGCCCAGGGTCACACCACAAGTAGGGAGAGCGAGACTCAACCCAGCTGTGCTCCCTCCCAGCCCAGAGCCCTGCACTGACCCGCAGCCGCCAGTCCCTGCGCCAGCTTGGCCGAGGTCAGACTGACCAGGGACTCTGGGTTATCAGGGGACTTGGCACATGCAGACCAGGGGTCTGCAAACTATGGCCCTGGAACCAAAGCCGGCCCACAGCCTGCCTTTGAGAATACCATTTATTAGAACATGGCTGTGTCCATTCATTTCTGGATTGGCCCATGGGATGCTGCCAACGCCACCTGACCCGGCTCTGTCAGAACCCACAGGCACAGTGAGGGCTTGCACCTAGACCTAGCGACCGCTTCCTTCCACAGAGCAGACCCCCGTCAGGGGCAGGGACCTGTTAGAAAGTGGCTGTAGGGGCAGGCAGCCTCGGGGGAGGCAGGACAGGCAGTGACTGCAGAACCCCAGGGTCCAAGTCATGGACGGGCCACCCCCGCTGCTTCAGCAAATGGTGGCTGCCGGGGCACCCAGCTTCCTGGGCCTCACGATGGTCCCCACTGAGCTCGTCAATGCTGCCGGTGCTCCCAAAGCAGAGAATTTGAGGACCAGCGAATGTCAATCAAGGAAAGTCACACTCCATCCCTGAGCCTCAGTTTCTCTATCTGTAAGGGGGATCGTAGCTGATGACTTCCAAGGCTCTCCTCTGCAGGACAGTCTGTGGATCTCTACAAGTGGCACAGGGCTCCAAGCCCTTCCTTTGATGACGGAACACTGGGGCGACAGGAGCTACTCATCTGTGAAGGGGGCACGGCCCCCTCACACACACGCCGGACGGCAGTGTGCAAAGGCAGACATCAGGATGTACTGGGCTAGGCAGAGCTGGTGGTGGATGTTAAGAGCTCAGGAAAGAGCCCTGGTGGGAACGTCATTATTAGTGGTGTACCTGGTCAAGTTCTCAGGGAGTGGTCGAGTAGGGGCTGGGACCTCACCTGGCAGACCCAAGACCAGAGAAGCTCTTGGGAGCACCTCCCATGGGAGTGCCTGGCTCCCCAACTGTCCTGGCTCACCCCGAGCCCATGCTCCTACCAGTGGCTGCCTTCAGCCCCACTGGATCTGCCAACAGTGCTCTGTGCGGGATCCCAAAGCCAAACCCGCCCGCTTTCACCACCTCCACGCCACTCTCCAGGCCTGGCCACCATCAGGCCTGGTCAGGGCTCCAGGGAGGCCTCCGAAGGGGTCTCCTTGCTGCTTCTCCTGGTCCACAGAGCAGCCAGGGGGACCTTTTAACACAAAATTTGGATGCCATCACCCGCTGCCTCCAGCAGTACACGGCACCCTACTGGACTTGGAGTGACTCTTACAGCGTGGCCTCTGCACCCCTCCAGCCTTGCCTGCTCAGCCTCGCTCACCGGCCTCATTATAGTGCCGCCCTCCACCTCCTCACGCACGTCCCCCGGGGCCTTTGCTCCTGCCATGCCTTTTGTCTGGAATATGCCCCTGCAGGCTCTTTTTCTGGATGTCCACTGACCCTCAAGTGTCCCTTTAGTCATCCTCTTCTCCGAGAGACCTTCCGAGCCGACTCCCTGCCAGGTGAGGCCCCTCCTTGCTCCCGGTCACCCCCGGTTGTTTCCTCTACAGTGCTACTTGAATTGCAGGCATCTAACTACTCGGTGTTCACTGGGCAGGTGCTGAAGGCACAGGAGCCAGCCAGCCAGAGGTGGCCGTGCAGTGTGGCGCCCAGGAGCAAGGACTGTGGAGCTGCATGGCCCAGGACAGATCCCACTCAAATCCCTTAGAAGTAGTATCCTTGAACAGCCCTTCCAGGCCTCGGTTTCCAGGCTCCTCATCTGTCAAATGCAGACAACAGCATCCCCCTCACAGGAATTAGGCTGGTGGGATAAAGGCTCTGTGCGAGCTGGCACTTGCTGCTACGGAAAGAACCTAGACTCCAGGCAGCTCCTCCACTCTATTCCCTGGGCAAGGAAAACAATGGGACAGGAAGACCCGGAGGCAGCTACTGGAGAGGGGCTGTCCTAATCAGGCCTGGTGTGCCCTGTCAGTGTGGTCCTGCTAAAAGGGGCCCAGCCACCTGGAGAAGGTGATGATTATTTTCTGATGATTTTCTCACTGGGACACTCTGGTCTGGTCATTCTCAGACAAAATCACTGGAAGAAAAAGATGCCTTCCTCATAGTAGAAGTCGTAAGGTTTTTAAAAAATGAGATGTGGTGTTTTCCATATTAAAGGAGAAGTTCCATTTGAGTCCCAAAGCCTGTTTTGTTGTTTTCTAACGGCTTTGTCAAGGTAAAATGGACACACAATGACCTGTACACATTTAACGCACACAGTATGGTAAGTCTTACCACATACCTGCACCTGTGAAACTCAGCCAGGATGGAAACAAGGAACACATCCATCAACCCCAAGGGTTTCCTTGTGCCTCCCTGTGACCTCTCCCTCCTGCCCTTCTTGGGCCCCAGGCAGTCACTGGTCTGTAAGGATTAGTTTGCATTTTCTAGATTTGCTTATAAATGGAATCCATACAGCAGGCATTTTTAGTCTGGCTTCTTTCACTCAGTAGGATTCTTCCAGATCCATCCAAGTCGTTGCGGGTACCAAAGTTCATTTCTTTTATTGGCAAGTAGTAGTCCACTATATGGGTATACTACCATTGGCTTACGCCTTCATCAGTTGATGGGTATTTGATTGCTTTCACTTTTTGGCTACTCTGAATTATGCTGCTAGGTACATTTATATACAAGTTTTTGTGTGGACATGCTTTCATCTCTCTTGGGTAAAAACCTAGGAGTGGAATGGCTAGATCAATAGTAGGTGTATGTTTAACCTTTTACGAAACTGCTAAACTGTTTTGCAATGTGGTTATACCATTTCACATTCCTACCAGCAGATTATGAAAGTTTCTGTCTCTCCACATCCTCACCAGAACTTGGTATGGTCAGTCATTTTACTTGTAGCCATCTTAATAGGTGTGTAGTTGTATGTCATTTTGGTTTTAATTTGTACTTCCCTAATATGCAATTATGTTGAATATCATCCCCTAGTGATATTTTGCAGAGCAAAAGTTTTAAGTTTTGATGAAATCTGATTTTTCCTTTCACAGATCATGCTCTTCATGTTAAATCTAAGATTTCTTGTCGAGCCCTAGGTCTTGAAGATTTTCTTCTGTTTTTTTCCCTAAAAATTTAGTTTTATAATAAGTCCATTACCCATTTGAGTTAAATTTTGTATAAGGTATGAGGTTAAGGTTGAGGGTTACTTTTTGCCCATGAATATTGAATTGCTTCAGTACCATTGTTCAAAGGGCTATTTTTTCTCCATTGAGTTGCTTTTGCATCTTTTAAAAGTCAGTTTGGCATATCTGTGTGGGTCTATTTCTGGGTTCTCTATTCTGCTCCATTGATCCATGTGTCTGTCCCTCTAGGGGCAAATACCATACTGTCTTGAATACTGTAGCTACACAATAAGGCTTAATGCCAAGTAGAGTGATTCTTCTTACTTTATTCCTCTTTTTCAAAACTGTTTTAAGCTACTCTAGGTCCTTTGCCTTCCCATATAAATTTTAGAATAAGCTTTTGTATGTCTACAAATACAAAATCAAAGGCAAAAATCCTTGCTTGGATTTTGATAGGAATTGCATTAAGCCTATAGATAAATCTGGGGAGAACTTACATCTTCATCATGTTGAGTTTTCCAATCCATGAACATGGTATGTCTCTCCATTTAGTTAGGTCTTTTTTGCTTTCTTTCATCTGCATTTTTATGTATACAAATCCTATACATATTTTCAATATACAGATCCTGTACATGTTTTGTTAGACTTATGCAGAAGTATCTAATTTTGTTTGGAGCAATTAAATATAATATATATTTTTAATTTTGGTTTCCAAATATTTTTTGTTGCTATATAGAAATGCAGATTTTTTTGTGTGTTGACCATGTATCTTGTTACTTTGCTGAACTCATTCATTTGTTCTAGGAGTTATTTTTGGTAGATTCCTTGGGATTTTCAATGTAGACAATCATGTTATCTGAAAATAGAGACAATTTTATTTCTTACTTTCCAATATGTATGTCTTTTGTTGCCTTTTGTTAACTTATTGCTCTGGCTAGAAGTTTCAGCCCTATGTTGAATCATAGTGGAGAGAGACATCCTTGCTTTGTTCCCAAGCTTTGGATGAAAGTGTTCAGTTTGTCATCTTTAAGTTTGATGGTAGCTATAGGTTATTTTGTAGATGTTCTTCATGAAGTTGAGGAAGTCCCCCTTTATTCCTATTTTTCCTGGGAGTTTTTTTTTTTTTAATCATTCATGGGCATTAAATTTTCTTGTCATTGATATGATCACATGGTGTCTCATTTAGCCTATTGAGATGGCGAGTCACATTGATTTTGAATACTGAACCAGCCTTGCATATCTGGAATAAATCCCATTTAGTTACAGAGTAAATTTTTTTATACATGGCTGGATTGGATTTGCTAGTATTTTGTTCAGAAATTTTGCATCTGTGTTCATGAGGAATTAAAGTAGTTTTCTTTTCTTGTAATATCTTTGTCCAATTTTGGTATCAGGTTAAAGTAGATCTCATAGAATGAGTTGGGAAATAGTATCCCCTTTTCAGTTATCTGGAAGAGTTTATGTAGAATTGGTATAATTCTTTGCTTAAATGTTTGGTGGAGTTCACCTATAAAACTATCTAGGCCTGCAATTTTCTCTGAAAGATTTTTAGCTACAATTTCAATTTCTTTGATAGATATAAAGCTATTTAGGTTATTACTACTGAGTGAGCTTTGTTAATTTATTTGTGTCTTTCAAGGAATTTATACATTCCCTCTACATTTTTAAAAAATATTTATTGACATAAAGTTTTTCATAAGACTCCTTTATTACACTTAATATATCTGTAGAATCTATAATAATGTCACTGTTCTTATCCTTGGTATTAGTAATTTGTACATTTTCCCCTTTTTTTCTAGATCAATTTGACTAAAGGATTATTACTTTTATTGGTCATCTCAAAAAATGAGGTTTGTCTTCATTGCTCTTCTGTACTGCTTTCCTATTTTCTGTTTCATTAATTTCCAGTCTGATATTCATGTTTTCTTTCTTCTATATACTTTGAGTTTAACTTGTTTTGTTCTGTTTTTTAATTCTTAAGGTGAAAGCTAGGTTCATTGATTTGAGATCTTTTTTCTTTTCTACTATTAGCATTTAATGCTCTAAAGTTTCCTCTATGTACTGCTTTAGTAGCATCCTAAGAATTTTGATACGCCATGCTTTCATTATCATTCAGTTCAAAGGCTTTCTTTGATTTCTTCTTTGACCTATGGGTTATTAAAAATGTGTTGTTTATTTTCTAAATATTTGAGAATTTTTCCAGAAATATTTGTTATTGATTTTTAATTTAATTGCATTCTGGTCAGCCCATATACTTTGTATGACTTGAATCCTTTTAGATGTATTGAGATTTATTTTATCACATAGAATTTGGTATATTTTGGTAAATATTCCATGTGTTCTTGAGAAGAATGTGTGTCTGCTATTGCTGGGCAGAGTGTCACTCAGGCCAGGTTGGCAAGTCTTCTCTGTCCTTACTGATTTCTGCCTACTTGTTCTGTCAGGTATTGAAAGAGGAGTATTGAACTCTCAAACCATGATTTTGATTTGTCCACTTCTCCTTGCTGTCCTATCAGCTTTTCCTTCACGTCTTTTGAACACACTATAACTACAGGATTGTCATTTTTCTTTTTATGAATTGACACCTTAGTGATCATGGAATGACCTTCTTTATCCCACTAATGTTCTAAATGTTCCAGATATCTCTGAAAACTACTTTGTCTGATACTAACACAGCCATTCCAGTTTTCTTTTGATTAGCATTAGTATGACGTATTTTTCCATCCTTTTACTTAATCTATTTGTATTTTTCTATATAAACAGTGGTTCTTATAGACTGTACATATATATTTCCTGCTTTAAAAAATCTAATCTAAAAATCACCCAATTAAAAAATTGGAGTAGGTAATTTATATTTCATGTGGTTATTAAAATGGTTAGGTTTAAAACTATTTTCTTTCTATCCTATTGGTTCTTTGTTCTATTTTTCCTCTTTTTCTGCCTTCTTTTAGATTGTTTGAATATTTTTTATGATCGCATTATAGTTTTAATCTCTAGAAGTTTGACTGAGTATGGAATACAGTTATAATTCCTACTTAAATGGCCTTTTCTGCTAATTCTAGCATCAGTATCTACTTGGATCAGTCTGGATTGATTAATTTTTCTTTTCATATGAGTCACATTTTCTTGCTTCTTTGCACATCAGAAAACTTTTCACTGGATGCCAGACATTGTGAATTTTATCTTACTGGATATTTTTTAATTCCTCTAAATCTTCCTGAGCTTTGTTTTGGGACACAGTTAAGTTCCATGGAAATAGTCTAATCCTGTAGAGTCTTGCTTTTAAGATTGTTAGGTGGGACCCAAGCAGTGCTCAGTTTAGGGTAATTATTTCCCATTACTGGGGCAAAATTTTCAGAATACTTCAGCCAATGTCCTCTGGATGATGAGGTTTCCGGGTCTGGCTGGTGAGAGCAGGCACTTTTCCTGCTGTCTGTGAGCGCCGGGCACTGTGTTATCTCCGTTACTTTTGGAGAGTTAATCCGCAAGATTCTCCAGCCTCTAGTGGTTTCCTCATCCTCAAGAGGTGGTCAGTGCTCAGCTAATTACTTGTGGGGGCCCTGTGCAGACTCCCTGAGTTCTTGGTGCAGTGTGGTCCTTCCCAGCATTTGTTCCAAGACACTGCAGCTGTCCTGGGCTTCTCAGACTCTGAGCTCCAGCTCCTCGACTCGGGCAGTTCTCTGAGCTCTGCCTGGCTCCCCAACCTGAGCTGTGGCCTGGACACTCCTCAAGGCAGGGGTGGGGCGAATCTAGAGATCACCTGTTCATTTTCCCCTCTCAGGGTTCACTGTCCTTCACTGCCTGATTCCAGGGTCTTGGAACTTGTTCCATGTATTTTGTTCATTTCCTTGGATGTTTCAGCTGTCTCATTTCACTTGAAGCCTGGTTTTGAATTCCTAATGGTTTTTTTTCTCCAGGAAATCTTAGGGAATCCCAGGGATCCGAACTTGATTCAATGCTGTAAGCAGAGACTCCATTTGCACCTGTACCTCTGCTCTACCCCTGCCCCCACCCCAGAATGCACGAGTCACTTCTCTGCTATCTGAGTACAGAAGTGAGGAGGGGGTTGCAGCTGTATAGAGATAAGACAATGAGACATGTGTTTCTTGCAATCATTTGATATTAAAATTTAACATTAGCATTGGCATGGCCCAGATGAACTTGAAGTACAGAGGTAACATCCTGCATGTTAACATCCAGCTAGCCTCATTCACACCTGTTTTGACCAGAGGGGCAGTGGTAGCAGTGAAGAAAAGGCTGGAGGAACGAGACTGGTTGGTAGGAGTCCTGTCCCTGCCCTGCATTCTGTCCAGGCTGCCTCGGGTGCCTGGATTCAGACAGTGTGCCCAGAAGAGAGAGGTGGAATCAGTAGGAAGCTGACTTCCTCTCAGTGTGGAATGCCTCAGGTGGTGATGAGCTCCCCAGCCCTGGGAGGGTACAAGCAGGTGCTGGATTATCCCTTGGCAAGGATACCACAGTGGGGACTGGACTAGATTACACCCTCTGTCCCTTCCGCGTGGCACAGATTCCATGACTATGCTCTGGCAATGAGAATCGGACTGGGTAATTTATAAACCCTTGCTCCTTACTGGGAGTGAGTTTCCATGGAAATGTCAGTGAGGCAGATGAGGAACTAAACAAACCTGTAGTATCTCCTTGCACTGGCCTTGAGGTCTTGGGGTGGCCAGTGGCCTTGCCAGGCCCACTCTGCCCTGCCTGGCTACAGGGCTGGGCTGCACATGGCCCGTTATGTAACTGGCCGCCTTTGAGAGCTGCTGCACCGTGTCACACGTGGGTAAGCAAACGAGTTCAAGGTAATTTATGACTCTGGGATGCTCGGGTTTCTAAATACAACAGACAACTACAAACTGCAAACGCTTTAAACTCCCTTCCCAAGGGGAGGCTGCCTGGCCCAGCCCCCAGGTGGCACCGTTGGCCCAGCTGGCAGGGAGGACTGGCGCACAGAGCAGGCCTGGCCCCAGTGGAGGCCCATCCTGGAGACTCAGGGAAGACCCTTCAGTGTCCTCCCTCCTGCTGTCTCTGGTGTGCAGGAGAAGATGCAGGCTTTGCTCCTGCACTCTGGCTGCACAGAGGCTGCTCCACATTGAGAGGTTCCAGCTGGTTTATTTAAGTGCTAATGATATTTACTTTGGATAAGTGAGCACTCAGGCAGGACAGACTCCACCAGTTGTAAACTACTGTTATCAAGGGTTGCCGTGTTTCTCTTCTCCTCGTGGGCGCCAGGCCCTGCCTGACTTTCCAGACCAGTCCAGCCCTTGAACCTGGAGGGGCGATGTGCCGTGCTCTCGTGGGCAGGGTGTGGTCGCCTTCCCGTGCTGGGCCCTGCCCAGAGCAGCCAGCCCGCTTCTGGCTATCTGGAAGGGGACCATGGCATCCACGCTGGGCTTTGCCACACTCTTGGCCCAGCTGCTCCCCTGCACTCCTGCAGACACCTAGCGAAGACAGCACAGGGATCACTGACAAACACTGAGGCAAAGGCCAAAAGGGAGCACCTGCCTGGTTGCCTGAGGGAGGCTACCTAACTCCTTACGGGATGGGGTCCTGAGGGCCTGGCTGGAGGGGAGGGGGCATGGAGGTCCCAGGCCCTGCATGGGTCAGTGGGAAACCTTCCTCTCCAGGCGACCTCCAGGGTGCTTTACAGGATCCAGAGCACCAAGCAGGTGCCTGGGGAAGGTGGTCTGATGCCAGTGGACAGTGGGGAGGGTCCCATAGAGTCCAGGTCTCTCTACTTCCCCAGGTGGGCAAAGGGCTGGGGAGGGGACTCCAGAGCTGCGCATCAGCTGGTTCTGTCATGACCAGAAGAGTCACACAGGGACTTGGTGAAAACTCGGACTGTCTGAAAGGAGGACGCCAGCAAGAAGCACACCGCCCTGCCACCAGCCACCCGCAGTTCTCACCGAGAACTGAACTGACACGAGCACAAACAAGCCTCAACATCCTGAAAGTACTTCAGTCCCAGGCAACGTCCAGAACGATCAGATGACGGTCAGAGTCCTGCCGTCAGCCCGGGAGAATTCCTTCTGGGCTTTTATGCATTGTTTTAGGCTACTACGCAATGCCAGGTAACGCTTCTAGGAACATGTCACCTTTGAGGATGGATGGACAGACCCAGGTCTGTATATGACGCTGCCATTTCCTAGTTGTGTGTGAGGCCTTGTACCAGTCAGGGGAGGCCCTGGAGCCACGATGACCCCAGAAGATCATGGGAGGTTAGCAGCACCTGGCACTCGTAATGGGACTGGGGTGCAGCCTGGCATGAAGGCAGCCCTCGATGTGCTGTGATCCTGTGGTCACAATTATGTCCTGGTTGTCATCAGTGTCACCATGCCCCTTTATCCCCAGTGCCCACACCTCCCTGGCCTCCCCCTCAGTGCCCCTCCCAGCTGTAGGGACACAGCCTAACCCTCAAAGTCCAGCCTTTCCGACGAGGAGGCTGACACACAGGCACCTATGATAGCCACATGGCCTGACGCTCCCTGGGGCAGGTGACGGCAGAAGGTGCTCTATGTTGCACAGGAGCTCTGCAGTCTGGGGGGTGAGTACCCCAAGGAAAGATCCTTCGGTGGAGACTGACCTCTGTCACCTGGGTGGTAGGACCACAGAGCAGCATTAAGTGACAAAGGAACAAATAGTCTGAGCACCTCCAGCCTGGTCCTGGAGCATCAGGGCGTGGTTTCCTCCAGGCAGCAGAGAAGGCCACAGCCAATGGCCCATGGGCCGTAGGTCCTGACTCGCTCCCACCGCTGCGGCCCAGATGTCCCACCACCTCCCTTAAGAACAAGGGAGTTAACCCATGAATAACCCTGTTTCTCTACATCCCCGTCCCCATGCCCTTTGCACTGTGGGTTGGAAGCTCTTCCATCAAAAGGTGGGGTCTGGTTCCCACCACCTGAATCTGTCCTGGCTCTATGACTTGCTCTGGTCAATAGAATGTGGAAGAAATGATGTTGTACCCCTCCTGGGCCCAGGCCTCAAGAGGCCTTGTGGCTCTGCACCCTCTAGGACCCTGCCACTGCCCTGTGTGGAAGCCCAGCTAGCCTCCTGGACGAGTGAGAGACACACAGCCCAGTCAACACCACCCCACGCCACCTTGGCCAACAGCCGGGCAGCAGTCAGCCGGCCCTGCTGCCCTCAGCAGATCGCACACGCACCTGGGAGCCAGAAGACCTGCCCAGCCAATGGCCCAGCTAAATAAATGGTGGCTGTTGTAAGCCACATTTTGGGATGGTTGCTATGCAGCAGAGCCAACCATACAGGAACCCAGCACCCAGAACCCAGCATGCGTGACTCAGACTGCACAGGCTGCGGGACTCACAGGCTGAAGTCTGGCTGCAGACAGGGGCCCAGGGCTCTGGCCTCCTGGCTCTCACATTAGCCACTGCTGCGGCTCCGCCCTGTATGTTGGACCCCGAGCCTCAGGTCACAGTTGCTACCCAGACATAGACCCCCTGGCAGTCCCCACGCACAAGCCCTCTGGCCTTGTCTTCTGCTCACGGGCCAGGCTCAAAGCCCTCCAGGGGCTTCCCATGACACTCAGGGTGAAACCCAAATCCACTTGCCCACACAGCCTCGCTGCTGCCGCTCCTCCTTCCGCTTCGTTGTCTGCTACCCTCGCTCCACTCCAGCCACACAGGCTTCCAACCCATAAGTGGCCCTGCCTCAGGGCCTGTGCACGCGCAGCCCAGCCTGGAAAGCTCTTCCAGCACTTCCTTCAGGCCTCTGCCCATCTCAGCTTATCAAGGGGCCTGGGCAGACAGCTCCCCATCCAGAGGCCGCCGCCATGCCCACACCTCCTGCTGCTTTCCTTCTTTTCAGAGCACCTGACACAGCATGTCCACCGCAGGAGGCCTCCATGAGGACAGTGTGCCATCCTGCCTCACAGCTGGGCCTTGTGCCACGGGAGCCGGGAGGTATTTGCAGAAGGAAGGCAGCTGGCCCTCCCTGCGCAGGCCCTCTGCTGTCACCCCGAAGGGCCAGCGTTCCCACAACAACTTCAAACAGATGCTGTGGGCGTGGGTGGTAGGTTACGTTCTCGTATATGCAAACACGATGGTGGGAAGAAGGAGGGTGAGCAGACCACTCACCTCCACTTGCGGGGGATTCACCTGCCTCCTAGGGGCCAGCAAGCATTGGATGGGCCAGGGATGGAGGGCGCTGACAGCACCACCTCTAGGGTCCTGGCCAATCTCCTGTCTGGGCTGGAGCTGAGGGCCAAGTGCCCAGGGGCAGCAGGGTGAGGTCCCCCACAGGCCACGTTCTCAGCCACCTTCGAGTTCCAGGATAAGTTAATAGCCCCCTTCTACCCTCAAAGTCTATGTTCACTGTTTGTCCCACACAGTGGGAGCCAGCGGGGATTATGAAGGGAGGGTAGGATGAAGAGGAACAGAGGCAGCCTTGGGTCCTGTGTGGCACAGAGCCAGCTGACTGAGAGCCCAGGTGTCCTGGGGCAGCCTGCCATTGCCTCTGCCCAACAACTGCCAGTGGTGCTGTCGGCGATGAGGAGCTCCGGCCACTTACAGAAGCTGCTGTCTTACTGAGCATCGGCAGCACAAGCCCAGATGTATGGCCGCAGCATAGCTGCTAACCAGCCTCATACGGGTGAGTGAGCATCTTTCTCAACAGCACCTTGAAGTGGGTGGCCCTAGAAATCTGTCCCATGACAGGCAGGAGGGTTTAGGAAGCAGAGTCTACCCAGGAGGCCCCGCAGGCTGAAAACCTCTAACTGAGGCCGTGGCCCAGCATCCAGGGCATTCTCAGAAATGCTGGCGCGTGCACAAGGGAGAAGCCGTTACTGGGAGCTGGGCCCCTGCGACAGGGGGAGTCCCCACCACGGGCCTGACCCAGCCCCGGAACCAGGGGGGCATCCTCCGCAGACAGGGAGGCTGAGGCAGGCCCAGGCCCATGAGTCCAGGGCTCGGGGACAAAGCCCTTCTACCCTCTGTGACGGGGGATCTCAGCCCAGCCCCCAGGAGGCAGAGCTCAGGCCTGCTCAGGGTCTGAAGGGACCAAGTCGTGTCACAGTGAGGAGCACGGCCTCTGCTGCCAGAGAGCTCAGGTTCCAACCCCAGCTCGCTCACGGGTCTGCTGAGCGATCCGGGCAAGTCACTAGCCATTCTGAGTCTCAGTTTCCCCATCTGCAAGATGGGCTTATACATGGAGCCTGCCTTACAGGGCTGTGAGAACTCCCTGCAGTACGCAGACCAGTGTCTGGCACCTCACAAGGGCAGTGCAAGGACGCTGTCCTCGCCATCCGTGTTATGATCACAGAGCGGGGCTCTGGGCCATGGTAACAGTCTCAGGGGCCTGTCCTAGAACCTGACGCCTCACTGGCCCAGTGGGGGGTAGTCAGGAGGGGCCTGAGAGCCAGGCGGGGCCGGACGGATCCAGGCAGAGGCGCCAGAGGCTGGAGCAAGTGCCGGCTACTGGTGTGGGCCAGGGAGGGGTGGCCACCTCTCCTCAGGCTGGGAACCCAGGAGAAATGATGGCGGGGGAAGCCCGTGACCAGAGGCCACAATTCCAGCCCCCACGGCAGGGATGGAACTTTCCTGGTCAGGACAGGGCCCTGCGCTCCCTGCTCCAGGGTGCTGGGGCTGCCCCAGGGTTCCCCAGCTCACGACCAGGCAGGAGCGA
>CAUYRT010016271.1:0-14261 GCA_963574885.1 Lepilemur ruficaudatus | reverse complement strand
TAGATACAGAAATATGAATACACAGAAGTCAGTAGATACAACCAAATCTCTAAGAGACCATCTGATTAGAGCATCAATTTCACTTCTTCATGGCAGTGATTCTTCAGCTATGTTGAGTTCTGTATTATATATCTGAAGCTCCTGCACCAAATAATCTGGAAGGCTGCATGGATAGACGATAATCATTGAAACATTCTGAGTTGATGGGAAATAAAATGAGCTCCAAATGAAGCAAAAAATTGCTGTCCCTCCAGAAATTTGAGATTAGATTTCTCATACATTATTATTATATTACTTATAGAGGTCATTTTCTGCAATAACATAAGCCAGACCAGCAGTACCCAATAATTTTTGGACTTAAGACCCATTTACATAATACCATAATCTAGACCAGCTGTTTGTGAACTTCTTGGTCTCAAGACCATTTTATACTTGTAAAAAATATTGAGGACCTTGGGGACCTCCTGAAAGGTCTTGGGAAACCCCAGGAGTCCTTAGATCACATTTTGAGAACCAGTGATCTAGACTGACAAAAATTTTGGCAAAATATTCACTTTAAAAATTCTTATAGTTCTAAGTCCCATAGGCTGAAAATAAATGGCATGTATTTAATCAATATGTGTTACTGCACAAAGATATTAAAATGAGTTTAAAAGAATTCAAAGTGAACATAGAAGCAATTGAAAACTATATGTAAGCACAATGCTAAGTACTTGATATGTAGGCTATTTTAAAAGTTCTAAATTGACTTGTACTTCACAATAAATCCCTTCCTTTTTCTCTCATTACCAGAGGCAATGTTAAAAGAAGAGATTCTTCCATAAGCTTCTCCAAAGTGATTTATTTATTTGTGTCCCTGGGCCTGATGCAGTCGTTGGCTTGCAGGCTGTCCCTGTTGCACCTTCCTGTCCACTCTCCATCTTTCTCTCTTCTGCGCCCTGCCCTGGGGGCTCATCTGTAGGGAACACATCAGTGGCCACCCTGCGCAGTGATGTCCGGTTGGGTCTGGCCAGTGGGGAGCTCCAACAGGAGATGGGAGTGAGGTCAGGGTGTGAATTCCCGGCTCCTCCCTGTGACATCACCTTGGGCTGGCTGTGTCCTTTCATGAAAGAGGACTGCTTCCCTCCAGGCAACACAGATCTCTCTCTCCTTGCAGGTTCTGGCAACTTCTTCCTCTCTCATCCTTTAGGCCAGTGGTGATTGCAGCGGCTGACCCCACCATCCCAGTACCCTCCCACCTTTGTAATTCATCTCTTTGTAAATAAACCTTCTTTGACTTATTGTAATTTGAGGGAGCCATCAATTTTCTGAAGTTGCCCTGATGGATACTCATTAATAATTACCTATTGATCATTAAAATTTTTTTAACAATCTGCTTTTATCCAGTCATTCATATTTTAAAAATATTTCTTCTTCAGGTAGCTCCTTTAATTTAATTTAATTCTCATTTCTCTTTCCATTTTAGGCCAGGGATATTGTTGCACGTAATCCTGTTTAATTTCTTTCCCCTCCCTGACCCCAACTATGCAAAGATCTTGCTAAAGGTCAGTTCCTCCCTAATTCATAAAGTTGAGACCCTTAACTTCAGGAGGTGATTTTAGGAGGAATTACAGACCCAGAAGGCCTATTACTTACAACTTTGTCATCTGGCTGTTAATCTTCACAATCTTCATGGACACTATTTTGGAGCTTAATTTACATCTGGAACTGAGGTCCCAGTGAGGTTAAATGAGCTGTCACTACTACTCAGGCAAAGCTGGAGAGAGCTCTAGAGAGTGTGAAGACAGCTTCAAACACAGGCAACACATTCTGAAGCCCTGTCTGAGGTTCCTCCTGGCTGTGTGCTCCTTTCTCTCAGCAGGTCTCACATTCCTGCTCCTGGACTCTGAGTCCAGCTGCATGTTAAAAAGGCCCGTGCGTCCTCTGCAAGCTTGGAAACCATTAGACTTCCTAGCAGCTTCAGGGTCTAATGCCTCTTTCCTCCCTGGAAAGTCACTCTTTCACAACCTGTACCTCCCCCAACTAACATATATTTTATGCAAAATCAGGATACTGGATACAAGATCCATCCCCATGGGCCCTGCACAGTTTCACTTCGCAGAGGTAAAAGTGGAAATCTAATTCCTGCAGCACAGCTCGCTCAGCCCACAAAGCCTTCTTTGGTAGTGGGAACCAGGCCCTGGCCCCATTTCCCCTCTTTCCTTCTCTGCTCACACACAATCCTCATCGCTGGCAGCTTTGGATAGGAGCTGTGACAACAGGACAGAGCACTGTCATCCTCCATAATTAGCCAGGCGAGCAGGACTGCTGTAATATCACTACATCGACAGTGCTCTCGCACCTAATAAATTATTCACGCCATTCAAGTGTAATCGGCTGTCACGTTCAAAATAGGTCATTCACGCTAAGGCTGCTGGAGGTGAAAATTTCACAGCAATGATAATAAATCCAAGTGCTTTGGTTTAAGCAAATCTCCAAAGAAAGTGGCTTCTCCAAGCAATTCCATATTACATATCTTTTATTGAATCCCAGCGATGTTTTCATTAGCAGCAGCAGGAAGAGGCTGAAACAGCTGTCTGCTGGCAGGACTGAGAGTTGGGGGGTGGGAGGCTTCATTTCAGCCTCTTTCTTCACCGACCCTCCCCCCAAGAGCCTCAAGGGGCTACTTGAGGAAGATAAATGTGAACACCTGCTCTTGTTTGTTCTCTGCATACAAGACGATGGCTAAGTCAGAGTGAGGATAGGCACCGGACATTGGCAGGTTCTAGAACAGCAAATGTACACAGGCCTCTCTGAGATGCGCCTCTCAGCCCTGCGTGCCACATTCACAGTGGAATTCAAGTTCAACAGCTGTAGGCCGTGCGCCCTGCATATTCTAATTCACAGACATTTGGGCTCTTCACTTGCCCTTTTGTTGGCAGTAGATACGTTATCCAACTCAAGTGCCTGGTGGAATACAAATATTAGGCTGGCTGTGTCAGTGTTTGGAGAGTTAGTGTGTGTGTTAGTATGTTCTTTTAATGGTTTTTGAGGATACAAAGGACTATCTTACTGGAGGAAGAACAAGTTTTCCCTGGAATTAGAATAAAGGGAAGTGATTGAAGACACTCCCTTGTGTCTTCCACTCCCTTGTGTGGGAATTGAGTTAAAATAAAAGCGAATGTGCTGCCTGCTAGCTACTGAGTGTTAAATGTGTGTGTGACTGATGAATACTGATAATTCTCCTCCAGGAAGGGAAAAAGGGAGGGAGCTAAGCAATGGGGATGACTCCTTGCCTGCCTTCTGTGGGGAGCATAGGCCAAAAATCTCTTTAAGTTTCTTCCTGCTGAGACTCTATGAATGCACAGCCTTGGAGCAAAAGGCCAAGAAACGCAAGCATTGGAATTTGTGTGTGTAGCACCAAATGCAGAAAAGCATGTGAAGGTGGAGCATTCATAGATGTGTTTCCACGATCATCATGTTTATCATATTAACACTGCTCCTAGGATGTCAAGCTCTCACCATCAAATATTCACCTCGGAGAAGCTTGCCCAGATTATTCCAGCCCTCTGATCTTTCCTTTAATCTTCCCAGAGTGTTCTGAACAGTTTGTATTGCGTTATTGAACTCCTGGTCTTATGAAACAGTCTGTATAGGTTATATAGCCCAATCCCATAAGCTAGAGATAAATGCTTGAATAATTTTCACTTAAATATATGCTGCTTTATAGTCAACATTTGAACAGTTATTTCCTGAGTTCCTGGGTACTTAGAGTAGGACTTTGTTAAGTCAAGCACTATTGATGTGTATGCAATAAACTTCGCTGTCCAGAACTGGGCTCCTGATTTCCCATCACAGCAACCCCCTCCTCACCCCAGCCTGCTCCTCTGGGAGCCTTCCTCATCTCAGTGAAGAGCAGTGTCATCCTTCCAGATGCTTAGGCCAAAGCCTTATTATCATCCTTGCCTATTTTTCTCTGTACCCCCCGTATTCAGTCAGTATCAGGACAGGTAAATATCCCATTAGCTCTCCCTGGACTATGGCAATAGTCTTCTACCTGGCTTTTCTGCTCTCGCCTCCATCTTTCTTTTCCAGACAACAGTCAGAATGATCTTTTCATCAGGAAAATCAGATCACATCACTTTGCTCAACTCTGTCCCCCGTGGCTCCCCATCTCACATGGAGTAAAAACTCAAATCCTTATGGTAGCCTATATGGCTTTGCAACAGCTACCTCCCTCAAAACCTTTTAGATCTCATCTTCTACAACTCTGCCCTGCAAATACTGTGCTGTGGACACACTGGCCTCCTTACTATTTCTGGAACATTCTCCCCAGACATCCATATGATCAGACCTTGACTGACATTTGCCAGTAAAGCCTTCCCTGACCACCATGCCCTATCCTTCTCACTCTGCACTTCACTTTTTTCCATAACACCCATTTCTACCTGGCACACAGTATTTTCACGCTTGTCAAGTTTCTGCCTCCCTCCACTATGATATAACTTCACAAGGGCTGGGACTTTGTTATATTCATTGCTGTATCCTAAGAACCAGAATAGAATTGAATTTAGCACATGGTAGACTTCCAATAGATACTCTTGAAATGAATGAAAAAATAAATCTTATATCCCTAAATAGTTCATAAGCTCCCAAGGGGACCACATCTTCTAATTATGCTACTCTCTCTAGAGAAGCTTCAGTAAGTGCTAATCTCAAAGCATTTATACAGAGATCCTAAAACTGATTCCCAACTAGACAGAAATTAGTAGTGAGAATCCCATACTTATCTCTCACACGTGCTGTTATGAAGAAAACAGTCTTTCTAAGATGGTGTCAGATATGCCCAGGCTTGGTCAGAGATAGTTTTCCTGAATCACTTCTATCTTTTGTGGAAATTCAGTTCCTTACTGTTAAATTTACATGGTTCAAAAAAAGCAACTGCTCTGCAGACTTTCAGGAATTGCCTGGTATTTTCTTGTATTCTGGTGTATCCATTCTGAGCTTTTTTCTTCCCCAATGTAGAGATATAGATAATAATTATGATAAAATATAGATAACATAACACTTAACCATCTTAACCATTTTTAAGTGTACAGTTCAGTGGCACAAAGTATATTCATATTGTGCTGCAACCAATCTCTAGAACTCTTTCATTTTGCAAAACTGAAACTATGCCCATTAAACAACTCCCCATACCTCCCCCCAACCACAACAACCATCTACTTATTGTTTCTATGACTTTGACTACTATAGGTACCTCACACAAGTGTATTCGTACAGTATTCATCTTTTGTGACTTATTTCACTTAGCATGATGTCCTTGAGGTTCATCTATGCAATAGCATGTGTCAAAATTTCCTTCCATTTTAAGGCTGAATAATACCCTATTGTAGGTATATGCTATACCATACTTTGCATATCCATTCCTCTGTATGGAGACTCCACCTTTTGGCAATTGTGAATAATGCTGCTATGAGTGTGGTGTACAAGTATCTTTTCAAGACTCTGATTTTTTTTTTTTTTTTTTTTTTGAGACAGGGTCTTATTCTGTTGCCTGGGCTAGTGTGCAGTGGTGTCAGCATAGCTCACTGCAACCTCAAACTCCTGGGCTCAAACAATCCTCCTGCCTCAGCCTCTCAAGTAGCTGGGACTGCTGGCAGCTACCACCACACCCCGCTAATTTTTATATTGTTTGTAGAGACAGAATCTTGCTCTTACTCAGGCTGGTCTCAAACTCCTGGACTCAAACGATCCTCCCACCTCGGCCTCCCAGAGTGCTAGGATTACAGATGTGAGCCACCGCGCCCAGTGAAGACTCTGCTTTTAATTCTTTTGGTATATATCCAGAAGTGGAATTGTTGGATCATATGATAATTCTATTTTTAATTTTTTGAGGAGCCGCCATACTGTTTTCTATAGTGGCCGTACCATTTTACATTCTTATCAACAGTACACAGAGTTTCCTAACTCTTTTTAATAGCAAGATTTTATCCCCACAGCAAGTTAGAACTGCTCAGAGATGCCTAATAGAGCTAAACATTCCTGCTGCTTTGAATGTTTAGCAACCAGGAGCCAAGTGGCCCCTCCGAATGTGTGTGGGTATGTGTGGCAGTGCTTTTAGGTCTCTCCTGTTGTGTCTGTTTTGAAAAGCCTTCCTTGTTCTCAAATTAATATGCAGGCTGAGCAGACACATGCTGATCTGCCTTAGAAAGGCAGGACAGTGGGCAAGCACCAGCACTTTTTGGGATGATCAAAGCTCTGCTAATCCTGTGTAATCTCCTACCATAAAGGTAATGTAGTTTCAATTTGTGGTTTCTTTGGGAGATGCTCCCCGAGGCCTGGCACCATCACTCCTTAGTGAACTGGGAGACTTGTGTGTGTGGAAAAGCCCAGAAGATTGCTTTGAGTCATGTTTACCTATCAGTCATTCCTTAGGAGTAGGTCTAAATACTTCAGATCTTGGAGATGTATAAACCCAAAGAGTCAAATGGGGAGAGGATTCCCTTGAAATGATGCAGAGGTATAAATGAGAAGGCCCCTGGCCACTTCCTGCATACTATCTTTTTTCACCGGATTTATTGTTGGGCTGGGAGTATAGATCCATAGTCTTGCTTTGTTTCTCCTTTTACAGGATGCTGCCTTCATTCCATCTTAGAGCACCAATTTTTCATCATCCTTCCAATTGGTATTACAGACCAATGTAAGGTGATGACACATATTCCTCTTAAAAGAGTATTAAAATAACCATAACAGGGGATAAGTTCCCTCTTACATGGGGATTTAATAATGGTAAGACCCTCCCAGCAGACACAAAAAGGGGAAGGGCTAGAAGAAGAGATGGTAACAAAACTCTCAATGACCCTAAGATCTACAAGTTGATGACCTAGACAGGGGTTGACAGGCTTTTTCTGTAAAGAGCCAGATAGTAAATATTTTAGGGTTTGTGGGCCGAGAGGTCAAAATGAGGAAATTATGTTAATATATATAACAAGAGAGAAAACAAAATTTCACATCTTTTTTTTAATTGACAGAATTCAACATATAATAATTTAATAATTGAGCACTTTTTAAAAAGTGGTCTAGTAAGGAAAAGAATGTAGTTCTTTTTCTTTGGAATAACATTTTGCTTAATTGGGGCTCAAGGTTGGTGATCCCCATCACCAAACTATTGCAAATTTTCCTCTGTAAATACCATTCTTATCTTGCAGGCTGTACAAACACAGGCAGTGTGCTGGATCTGGCCTGCAGACCATGGCTTGCCAACCTCCACCTAGACCAAGAATGGTGCCGAGAGCCAGAGACTCACTATGTGCAGTTCTCAGCAATACCTGGTGGGTCATAAGAGCATAAACACCTGTCTTTCTGGGCATATAATCAATGTTCAGAAGACTCACAGGGTTTTTCTCTGTCTTCTGCATTATAATCCATGTTGTAAATGACAAGATGTGCTGTCTTTTCACATACAGAAGACCATGTTTCTGAGTCGTTATCAGTTGTCTTTCCAGAGTGGGAAGGATTTGGGTGGATCCATTCCTGGTCTACCCTACACAGCTGGTACCATTTCCAGCCTAACTGACAAGTGATGTGCCCTGGTTGTAACTCTTCCAAGTGGTGCTCAATAAATACATGTTGATTAGTTCACAGAGGTTTGATTCTATTCACTTTTTCTCTGCCCCATTTAGCAGTAGTATTAAGCAACAGAGCTAAACTTTGTACTCCTGTACATTTTTTATGAAATTGATATATCTACACAAAATACACATAAATCATGCTTTCCTTCAGGAGGCTTTTACCACCGAAAATATTTTAAAAGCAATGGAAGTCAAAACAAAACCAAAACACCACTAAGGTGACATTGTACAGGCTTCATTTAAAATCTTAATTACTGTCCTAAAATACTGTAACTATACATACAATTAAAGTTTTCAGTGGGTGCTGTCTTTAAATTAGAAATGTTTTAACAAATACAGAAAGTTCAGCCTTTATCAGATTACCTTTTCTAAAGAACTCTATAAAGTGGTGATGGGGGATGTGATGTGTTTACCACCTATAAATATTTACCCAGGAAATAGGTCCTGTGTAAAGAAACTATTAGAGATATAATTCTTCACCTTTAGCATTTCTGGACAAGGCAAGGGGCCCCTCTCCCCAAGAAACCTGCAATAGCATGTGTTGCTCTTTGATACCCAAAGAATTTTCAGGTGGAGACAAGATTGATTAAAACAACAGAACACAGGTAAGAAATCATGTACTTATTCTGGGTCAAGCAGTGGGGTGATTCTGAGCCCTGCCTTGCTCACATGCTAGAGATCAGATAGCTACAAACCTTGCTAACTCATAAGCCAGAGGTACCTCTGTATTCCCATGAAAGCATTTCAAGTGAGCCATCTCAATAACTCTGCTCTAATCAGCTTGTGTCTTTAATGAAGCCAACCCTGCCTGGTTGGTGATTAATGCCAGGAGTAAAAGGGGGGAATTGTATAGACTTGGGAGGCTGGGACAGCTGAGAAAATCACAAATAATAACAGACATTTATGTAGTAGCCCTTATGATATTCAATTATCTCATATATTAGCTCCTTTAACCTCAGCAATTTTTTGAGTGGACACTCAGCATCATCATCATCACCATCACCACTATTATCACCACCATCATCACTCTCACCGCCACTACCACCACTGCCACCACCATTATCACCATGGTTCCCATTATCACCACCACCACCATCATCATTATCATCATTGTCATCATGACCGTCACCACTCCCACCACCAGCACCACCATTATCACTGTCATTATCGTCATCATCACCATCACCACTATCATCATCATCATCATCACTATCACCCGCCACTGCCATGGCCATCATTATCATTATCATCATCACCACCAACATTACCACCACCACCATCATCACCACCATCATTACCATTGTCATTATCATCATAACCACCATCATTATCATCAATTCTGCGGGAAAAAAGGAAATTGAATCTTCTGAGGGCTTAGATAATTTGCCCAAAGTCAAACAACTGGTAAGTTGAACTAGGTCTTTTGAGTTCAAATATTTTGCTCATTCTATGGCAAATATGCTACTTTCCCTCAGTTTGGAAATCTGAATAATGAAAAAACAAAGATTTGAAAACAACAGTGGCTTCAGAATTTCTGTATGCAAAGTACTTAGTACAGTAATATGGCTTGGAAAGGGGTCTGGTCCTCCTCTGGAAGCTGTTTACAGAGCAAGTATGTGATTTTTTGTTCAGATTGTAGAGTGCAGATCACTCAAAATAGTAATGTTTTCCATTTTAAAAAGACTTTTACTATGCTTTATATTAAGATTAAAAATTTTAATGTATTTTTCAATTTTTAGAGATTTTAATGGAGATTAACAGGGGCCTGAGGCACTCTCTACCCCAAAGACATCCTTGGTACCCTTCAGCATGTAAACGCGAAGTTGGTGGAGAAGAGTTTGCTTTTCCTAATATTTCAGTCATGTGGTTTATCTGAAGGCAGTTAAGAGTATCTTCCACAAATCATATCTGCTTATTTGAATCTTTGGTGTGTTTTAAAAATATCATTCTGTCAGTGCATTGTGCTGTTATAAATAGAAATATCCCATCATAGAAAATGTTTTCATATTTATCCTTCTCAGAGATTTCTGAAGGCTAATTTATAGAAAATAAAAAAATGATATTCAACAGCTCAGCCAGCTGACTCGACTTGTGATCTGAAAGGAAAGTTAGTTTCTTCTTGTTTGTTAGCTCATTACCACTTACACTGACTGAATGAACAGTTTAGAGTGAAGATAAGCGGGAGAAGGGACCAGCTGGTCTTCCCCTGTTGCTGTTTGAATTGTGTGGTATAAATATTTAAACTTTTAACTCCCAATAAGCCAAAGACAAGAAGAAAAAATTTGCAGTGAAAAAGTGGCACTATAACTGCATCACTTTCCAAAGGCAGTAATGTATTCCTTCTCTTTATTTTTCTTAGAAATGATTTTTTTTAGGGCTAAACCTATAATACAGCAGAAGATGAAACACCTTTCGGATCTCTTCTCTGTTTAATAAGTTCTGTATTAATGAAAGTCTTTACAAAGCTTGAGACAAGTGTTTTCTCTCTTTTTCAATTGGGAAAGGAGAAACCTTGCCCTCTCTAAAAGTTCACATTTTCCTCACGTTTATATTTTAAGGTCCAAGATTTTTACCTTGTACCCATAATTGTCTCCTTAAATATCTTCTGCCCAAAATGTTTGTTAAACAAGTTGAGGCATTAAAAAGTTTAAGATATAGAAAGTCCACATGTGAAAGAATGATGATATAAATTATTATTAATTTGCCTTCTGGAGTAAAACTGGACTTGATATCTTCTTTTTGACTGCTATCCCAGCATAAGTCAAAATCTTCCTTTTAAAGATACCCGAAAAAGGGCTGGGCACGGTGGCTCACACCTATAATCCCAGCACTCTGGGAGGCCAAGGAGAGAGGATCGCTTGAGGTCAGGAGTTTGAGACCATCCTGAGCAAAAGGGAGACACCACCCCTATAAAACATAGAAAAAATTAGCCAGGCGTGGTGGCACACACCTGTAGTCTCAGCTACTCCTGAGGCTGAGGCAGGAGGATGGCTTGAGCCCAGGAGTTTGAGGATACAGTGAGCTATGATGATACCACTGCCCTCTAGCCCAAATGACAGAGTGAGACCCTGTCTCAAAAAAAAAAAAAAAAAAAACTGAAAATATTCAAGTAGTTTGTTCTTTTTATCTTGAAGGGCACAAAGTGAGGTGGTTTTTCAGTTTATATGACCTGATTTGTCTAGCAACAAGGATTGAACAGTTCAAGTTGTTGATGCATTCATTTTGGGGTATGCAGATGCTATCGAATCATCACCCTCTGATACAGTTTGGGTATTTGTCCCCTCGAAATCTCATGTTGAAGTCTGACCCCAATGTTGGAGCTAGGGCCTAGTGGGAGGTGTTTGGGTCATGGAAGCGGATCCCTTATGATGGGTTTGGTGCCCTTCCTGAGGTAAGGAGTGAGTTCTTGCTTTACTGGTTCACACAAGAGCTGGTTGTTTAAAAGAACGTGGACTCTTTCTTGCTCCCTCTCTTGCCATGTGACACGCCTGCTCTCCCTTCGCCTTCCAGCACAATTGGAAGCTCCCTGAAGCCTTCAGCAGAAGCAGATGCCAGCACCATGCTTCTTGTGCAGTCTGCAGAGCTGTGAGCCAAATATATCTCTTTTCTTTATAAATTACTCAGCTTCAGGTATTCCTTTACAGCAACGCAAAATGGACTAAGACACCATTGTAGTGAGCCAAGCACATCCACATTCCAGACTCCCCAGAAACCAGCACCTGATGCAGCCTGGGACATACTGAAAGTCAAGGAAGTACTAGAGTGTTTAACATCCCACTAGCACCTGCATTTCTGGTTTCATTTTTTTCTCTCCTAGTGAATGCTAGGACCATTCACTAGTTCTTCACCTTTCTCTCCAACTTTTCTCTATCCTTCTTCTGAGACTTGAAACAATCGCTTGGATTTGACTCAACTAATACCTTTTCCTTTTTAAAAATGTCTTCTGAAATCAACTTAATTTTAAACATCTTAGTTAAACATCACAGCTTTTGGCAAATAATCGATAAACAAAATTTAGCTATCCAAAAATAAATGAGAAGTTGAAGAAGCTGACATTTGCTTAGCACAGTAAAATACATGAGGCTTAGTTAACTGGATAAATCACATCTCTTTAATAAATATATTGGCTTGAGTAAGTGAGGTGGCTTCTATCAAGGGACGGTGGGAGGGCAATATTCCCAACACATTTCAGTGTTTTGGTCATAATGACTATGTATTTCTTTTTTTAAAAAAAAAATTGCTACACATACAATGGGTATGCGTATACTTTCAGTTTTCAACTTAAGCCCTATAGAAGACACAGTCGAGTATGTCTTTCTCTATTCTTAAAAAGTTAAGACTTTACTTTCTGCTCAGTGATATTAAAATAAACATTTAAAATGTTTTACTTATGATATTGGGCCCCTTTTGGCATTGGCTTGATCTAAGTAGGTTACTCTGAGGTCACTAGAGGCTGTAAATCAGAGGGGTGGGCTGGTGAGACAGCCTGCATAGCTTTAGTGCAATGTGCTATTTTAGTTTGTGTCCCTGAAATGACACCATCTCTTTGGCACCAGCCAAAGAAAGCTTCCTAGACATCTATGGGAAGAGAATGTTTCACAGTAATCCAAGGCAGAGGTCACACAGGCATGAATTACTGTGGGGAGGTCTGTGTCTGCTCCAGACCCTGTGACAAATAAAGGAGGGAAAATGACTTCCAACCAAAGCATTTATCCAGGAATCCAGGGGTGGAAATTGATCCAAGAAATCTTGGCAAATCGTGAAAGCAAAGAGTGACCAATTCTTTTCAACCTGGGAAACCAGGCCAGCCTCTTCCTGCCCCTTTTCCAATACCATTACTTGGGTTCACTTGAGAACTCTAGATATTTTTTTGAGAAAGATTCAACATAGTTAAATAACAATGCTTGCATTTATTTTTGTGATAGAAAATGTGGCATAACCAATCAAACAAAAGCTCCAACTCTTTCTAGCCAGGGCTCATACGCTTTTATGTTCTATTTCTCTTACTTTTTCCATGGAGGGTCTGACTTTATCAGTCTGAACTTCCAGTATGTATTGGTTTTGTACATAATCTCAATTTAATCTCTTTTCCTTCTTTTCTCTCTTCTTTTTTCTTTTTTTAGTTTTGGAAGGGGCAAATATAATTCAGGAAACAGTATCAAAATATACCAGATTACAACAGATTATATAATTATTTACTTATTTTTTAAATAAAACACTACCTTGGTTTTGTAAACAGTCTACATTAAAAGACAAAAAGCAGGCATCTATCCTAATTACATTTTTTTAAATAAGTGTATTGCGATCCTTTTGCTCTCTCCGAGCTGAAGTTCTCTTTGAAAGGGAAAAAGTGCTAACTTACTTGGCCTGGGGAAAGGAGAGAGCCTTGGTTCAAAAGTGAGTGGCATATTTTTCAACCAGCTGTTGGTCTCTTGAAGAGCAACAGGCAGCTAATGCTTGAGTGGACTTCCTTTTGCCAGTTCATCTTCATCTGAGAGAGTTCCCCTCCTTTGGGAAGGTGGAAACAACTTTTCTAGACATAGTCATCTAGGATAGAAGTATTCTCATGCTGAGCCGCACTGTGCCAGCTCTGGGGCCATTCAAAGATCTGGCAAAAGCTTTGCAGTTTCTTGTGGTCTATAAGTGAGATCTTAAAAGGCATGTAAGTGTCCAGGGAATATAAAAGCCTGAGGAATACTTTGCACACACACTGTGAACTCATGGTGTTTTATTATTCTAATCATTGTGCTTGACAACAGATTACTGAGCAGTGCTGAAAATGGAGGCTGTGAGGGCTTCTGTTCTAAGGAAAGAAGCGACTGCAGTTTTAACATGTGCCAAGGAATAATTTTGGCTGCTAAAATACTGACTGACCACCACCTGGTGAACCGTTTCTTCCCACATGTGATTTCTGTTTTTCTTGAAAGAAGGTTAAGGACCTACACTGTGGTCCTTCTTTTTTTCTTTTTTCTTTTTTGTTATGGTTATCATTACCATTATTACCCATCCAGTTATTTCCACCAACATTCACCAGACTAGCTGTCAAGATTGCACAGTGACAAAACAGTTGAAGGTTCTTGAATTTGATAAGTTTGAAACAACAATGGAAAAAGAGTTTCTAATTCTAACTACTGGTTTTTCAATACTTTGGTAATCAAATCAATCATTTCCCCGGGAAAGATTAAGTCTACTTGATAGTAACCATTTTCTAAATGACGTGATGAGGTTGCCGATGTTGTTTGCAAAGCAAACTTTGGTTGTGTATGTGTGTATGTGTATGTGAGAGAGAATAAACATTGGGGTTTGTGGTGTGTGGGTGGATGACTGTTTCCCTCTCTCTCTAACCATGTGCAACCCTACTCTAGAACAAGAGCAAAGTTACACGCAATGCTACTTAGTTCTATGAACCTTAACATTTTCCTTAACCACAGAAAACAATAGCCGAAGCAAACAGGATCTCAGAAAGACAGTTAAAAAAATACATTGAGGCCGGGCGCGGTGGCTCACGCCTGTAATCCTAGCACTCTGGGAGGCCGAGGCGGGTGGATAGCTCAAGGTCAGGAGTTCAAAACCAGCCTGAGCAAGAGCGAGACCCCATCTCTACTATAAAATAGAAAGAAATTAATTGGACAACTAAAAATATATGTA
>CAUYRT010016270.1:0-10419 GCA_963574885.1 Lepilemur ruficaudatus | reverse complement strand
CAATTAATTTCTTTCTATTTTATAGTAGAGACGGGGTCTCGCTCTTGCTCAGGCTGGTCTTGAACTCCTGACCTTGAGCAATCCACCCGCCTCGGCCTCCCAGAGTGCTAGGATTACAGGCGTGAGCCACCGCGCCCGGCCGAGACTATATATTTTTAACATATAAAACAATGTATTGGCATTATGACTATGTAACAAATACACATTAATAAGAAAAAGCCAAACAAAAGGAAAATGAAGGAAAGACTTGAATGACAATATTAAAAAAACAAAAAAGAAAAACAGCTCTCCAGGCAAATAAACACTTGAAATTATGTTTAGCCTCATTATTAATCAGGGGACTGCATTTTTGTTTGTTTGAGATTTTAGACTTACGTAAGAGTTTGAAAAGTAATACAGAAAGGTCCCATAAATCCTTCACCTAGCTTCCCCCATGGTAATCTAACTATAGAACAGTTTTCAAAACTAGGAAATTAACCTTGACACGATACTAATTAAACTACAAAAATTTGGGTTTCACCAGCTTTTCCTCTATGTCCACTTTCTCTTCCAGGATCAAATCTAGGATCCCACACTGCATTTAGTTGTTGTCTCCTTAGTCTAAATTCTGTGATGGTTCTCTTAGTGTCTCCTTGTCTTTCATGACTTTAATGCTTTGAGACAGTATCAGTTATTTTGCAAACATTTCTCAATTTGGTTTTGTCTGTGATGTTCTCCCTTGATTAGATTGAGGTTATGCATTATTTGGAAGAACACTAGAGGCGATATACCCTTCTCATTGCATCGTATCAGGTGGTATATGATGTTGAGATGTATTATTAGTGATGTTTACCTTAATCAGTTGGTGTCTGCCAGGATTCTCCATTGTAAAATTATTATTTTTTCCCTTTGTAATTACTAAATATTGGGAGGAGATACTTTGGTATTGTACTAGAGTCAATAGGGTCCTCCCTAAATTTATGTCTATTCAGAACGTTAGAAGGTGAACTTATTTGGAAATAGGGTCTTTGTAGATAAAATCGAGTTAAGAAGTCATATTAGAGTATGCCCCAACCCCATGAGTAGTGTCCATAGAAGAAGGAATTTGGGACCCACTTGAGAGACATGCCGGGAGAATGCCATGCCAAGACAGAGATGGGAGTGATGCATCTAGGAGTCAAGGAACAAGAACTGCCAGCAACCCTGGCAGCTAGGAGAGGCGTAGGGAACACATTCTCCCTCAGAACCTTCAGAAGGAACCAACACCTTAGTTTCAGACTTCTAGCTCCAGGACTATGAGACCATAAATTTCTGTTATTTTTAAGCCACCCAGTTTGTGGCAATTTGTTATGGCAATCCTAGAAAACTAATACAAAGACTATGTAAGTATCCTGTTTCTGTTTCAACTTTAGTTCACTAATGTTAGCATCCATTGGTGGATCTTGCTGAATAATCTCTTTTTGGCTCAAAGATGTCCAGGTTTTTCCACACAGAATTATTTTGGGGCCGCCAAGAACATTGGTAATGTAGTATTTCCTCAAAGAGCACCTGTTTCCAGGATTTTATTCCAAGCTGCCAAAAGCCATTGTGGTAGGCAGAATTCCACGATGGCCACAAAGATTCCCACTGCCTGGTGTGCATACCCTGTATCATCCCCTCAAGCATAGGTGGGGCAAGTAGATATGAAAGGATGTCATTCATATCAAAGGGATTACTACTGATGTAATTAGGATCTCTAATCAGTTGGGTTAATTAGGAGGGAAATTATTCTGGTTGGGCCTGACCTAGTCAGGTGTGTTCTTAAAAGGGAGTCTAGAGGTGGGAGACAAGTAAAGTTAGATGATTTCCTGTTAGCCTTGAAGACAGTCTCTACGAGATGTACAGCTGCGAGGAAATGGATTTTGCCAATAACCATGTGGCTTGGGAGAGAGCCTAGAGCCTCAGAGGGGATACCGGCCTGAGCTGACACCTTGATTTCAGCCATGTGAGACCCTTAGAAAAGAACTCATTTCAGCCCTGCATGGACTTATGACCTGTAGCATTGTGAGATAATAATTGGGTGTTGCTCTAAACTGCTAAATTTGTGGTGATCTGTTATATAGCGATAGAAAACTATTACAGCCATACTCCAAATTTTTATGCTGGCACCCTTGATCAGAAAGTATCAATAGAAAATTCACAGAAAACAGCCAAAACCCATATTCCTTTCTCAAATCGTCCTTGGTTTGTTGACTGAAATATCAAGATTGCCTTTGTCCAGTCATCCACCAGGAGTGCAAACCAATTTTGCATTATCCTTACAATCAACATCACAACCCCAATCTGTGTTAAGACATACCCCAATTTTAGAGATGTTAAAATACGAAGTAAAAATGAATCTTAGGATTAATAACATACAGAAATCAACCCATTAATTCCATATATATTTCTGGGAGGCTAGATGAAATGTTGAATGAAGTTGTAGTTAATCGAAGCTCTGAAGGCTCTGTTTGTAGCATTCTTGGAGAGTGACAAAACAAAAAGCATCATCTGGCCAGGTGTGGTGGCTCAAGCCTGTAATCCCAGCACTTTGGGAGGCTGAGGTGATCACTTGAACCCAGGAGTTCAAGACTAGACTGGGTAACATGGTGAGACCCCATCTCTACAAAACATAAATTAGCCGGGCATGGTGGTGCATGCTTGTAGTCCCAGCTACTTGGGAGGCTGAGGTGGGAGGATCACTTGAGCCCTGGAGCCTGGAGTTGGAGGCTGCAGTGAGCTATGATCATGCTGCTATACCCCAGCCTGGGAGATAAGTGAGACTCTGTCTTTAACTCTGTGTTTTTTTTTTTTTTTTTTTAAAAAGCAGTATCAGCTTCCCATTATAAACACTGGTTGATAATACTCTTTAATACTCCCTAATTCATTCTGAAAGTTGCCATGAGGCATACCATTGAAACAACTGCAAAATATGAAATATGACTGCTTATAGTTAAATGTGTTTAATGTAAATGAAGTAGATGGAAGAACTAAAAATTAGTAAGTCAGATACAAGCAAAGATTTTTTAAAAATGTATAGTTTTATTATGTATGTATACCTTAACAATATATAATTATACAATAAAATATACATCAATGAAAATGAATGAATTAGAGCTATAATACAACAAATGTTAGAAAATGTTGAGTGAAAAAAAGTCACTCAATCTTAGAAACACGTTGAGTGAAAAAAAAACCAAATCTCTAGACTACCCACAGTATATCATTTTTCAAAAGTTCAAAGAGGAACAAAACTAAAAAGTAAGTCACTTTAGGGATACATACGTACTTTAGGTCTTTTACATGTGATAAAACTATTAAAAAGGGGGTGGGAAAAGATAGAGGAACTCGAATAAATGCAAGTACTGATAAATGTTATAATTCTTAAGTTAGGTGATAAGTTATTATGTTTATTTGCATGCCACATTTATCCTTTTGTGTTAAATATTACATTAAAATAGGGCAAAATTATGTATAAAGTGTTGATAAAAATTTTTATATGCATGGTTGTTTTTAAAACTATGCTTATTTTATCAGTTAGGGTTTTTCATAGGCAAGTCAGGTTAATTTTAATAAAAAATGATTTTATTAAAAGTAATTCTCAGGATCTCTAGGATAGCCAGGGATCCAGAATTAGAGGCTACAGTGTCTAATAACATCAGAATTGCTTCAGTGAAGACCTGACTTGTCTCCACTGTTGGGCAGACACTGCAGCTTACACCACTGACTTTGCCAAATCTGGAAACTAAATGTCACTAAACAAATGACTTCTGCTGATTCTCTGTGGATCTGAATGCAGTAGCTAATGTTGTTGGTTCTGCAAGGATTCTGCATGGTTCCCTGTATCTTCGTATCATTAACTTTAAAGTTTAAGGCAGATGTATCTTCCCTAGCTGCAAAGGAGGCTGAGAAAACATATATCTGGCACTTACACACTCTTTAGGAGGGAGGAAGGCTCTGCTTCATTAGGTGAGAGATTCCCTGAACACAAGAGGTGGATACTGGGCAGCCATAAAATAAATGACAGATGTCTGCTACAGCCCATTGCTATTCAACATCAACACACTCATGGAGTTACTACTACTTATACTTGTTAAAGCAGATATTCAAGGAAAAAGGACTTGACAGTGTAACATTCAGACAGTTACTTGCTTTCTCAATTTTCTCTCTTTGCTAACAGAATACTGATTTTATTGGGGCAGCTATGTTCCTAGCCTCCTTTGCAGCTAGCAGTGGCCATTTAACTGGTCAGGAAAATAAGGCAAAGGGAACTCTGTTTGGAATTTTTGAGAAAGCTTTGCTTTTCTTCATAAAGGGGGATATAGATAGCTGGCACAGACAATTTCCTATTTTTTTTCCCTGCCTTTAACATGGGCATGCCATCTACCTCAGCAGCAACCTTCTAGCAACCACAAATACGGTATGAAGGATGAGAGCCAATATGGTAAGGAGACAGATTTGAAAGACAGAACCACACCCTTTCCTGTATGTAGCAAGGACCACTGACTAAGCATTATTCCTTTCAGTTGCATGAACACATACTCTCAGCTACTCCATTCTAGAAAACATATATCTCATTAGTTAAGACTCCATTTATTGAATTCATGATATTTTTCTAATATATGAGGTGTGGTGTTTCTTTTGCACTACTAAGAAAAACAGATTTTGTTAATCAAGAACCACTTGAACACTGAGCAGTATATAGCAATTAAAGGCATCTTTAGTGGTTAAAAATGTGTTTCAGAGTCTTCCTGGGCTTGAATTATGGTTCCAGTTTGGACAAATAACAACTTCCTTGTGCCTAAGTATCTGTAAAATGAGGTACAGTCAAAATGGAGATTATATAATATAGTACCCGACACGTAGTAAAGCATTCAGTAGATGGTAGCCATTATCAGCAATACCATCCATACGTGGCTTTTGTGGCACTAAGGTTTTTTAGCTCTCCTCCTACCTACAGCTATCTCTATTGGATTCTCAAGTTTAAATAGTTCCTATGCTGTATCCTATAGATACTTACATTAGATTTATCACTCTGCATTAGAATTATATATATACTTCCTTGTTTCCCTTTCCAGGCTTTTTTTGGAAATAGTGTAAACACCTTTTTTCCCCTACTTTTCTATTCATAACTGCTAATGAAGCACTTGGCATGTAGACTAGACATTCTTAAGCTAGTGTCTTTAGGAATTATCTGGGATGATTATTAAAATACAAATTCCTGGACCCTATCCCCAAATTTTGATTTCAGTAGGTCAGTGAACCACATTTTGAGGAACACTGAAACAGACCTTCGGTGTTCAAACTGAACTATACATAAGGTATTAATATAAGCATTATGCATAAGTTCTGATGTAGTTAATAATTTATTAATACAAGGTACCATTTGTAGAGTTACGCTGCTGAATATACTGTGCTGATTACAAATTATTTATGAAATCCTTGTCATGATTACTTCACAAGGTTGCTATTAGTATATACATGTGAAAAAAACCCCTCTGCACATCCTAACAATTACTTATTACTGACTAAAAGTAGCTAATCTCTAAATAAGGGTTTTTTTTTTTTTTTGAGACAGAGTCTCATTCTGTTGTCCTGGCTAGAGTGCCATGGTGTCAGCCTAGCTCACAGCAACCTCTAACTCCTGGGCTCAAGCGATCCTCCTGCCTCAGCCTCCCGAGTAGCTGGGACTACAGGCATGTGCCACCATGCCCGTCTAATTTTTTCTATATGTTTTTAGTTGTCCAGCTAATTTCTTTCTATTTTTAGTAGAGACGGGGTCTCGTTCTTGCTCAGGCTGGTCTCGAACTCCTGAGCTCAAACGATCTGCCTGCCTTGGCCTCCCACAGTGCTAGGATTACAGGCATGAGCCACCACGCCCAGCCTTCCAAATGAGATTTTTATTTAAAAAGATAATTTTGAACTAAGGTTTTCCAAACCAGTCAAGTTCCTCCATCCACTGCAAAAGAAACTTTAATATCCACTCATAGTGAACAGCATTCCTTGCCCACTCAATTTTTTAACTACACATTATCTTCATAGCATTAACACCAGCCAGAATTTATATTATGTGGAGCACTGAAAGCTCTTTAGACTCACACTTCAAGCTTTTGATTTCCTAGGGGGAAATGTTAACATTGCTGATTTATCCTGATACCTGAGATGTAAAGGACTTTATAAACAGCTCTAAAAGAACACAAGACAGATAAAGCGATACCATATTATACCTTAATGGGCCATCTGATTACTTTTATAATTTTTACTGACACCTGACCATGGCATGTTTGGCCATGACTGACAAATGGTAATGGGTACCTGCCTCCTGGGTACTTGTGGGGTGACTTAGGGCATATTTCAAGGCAAATGGATGGGCTAATAGTTTACTTACTCCTGGGAAATGAAATTAAAAATGCTCACTCTTTGGGGTGAAGTGTGTTTCAGTCAAATTCTATGCAGGACATCAAATAGAAATTTGACAAATTCTATAATGACATATACCTATTCATTAATGCCCTTACTATAGACAAAGTCTAGTGGTATCACTGGGATCAGATGCTTAGGATATCTTAGAGGCATTTTGTTGTTTTAACTGGACTTAGTTTTTTATAGCCGTAAGAAAGAAATTTATATCACATAAAGCACTAAAAGAAACTCTTTGATACTGAGTCTCTCCCATGAAGTATGATGCTTAATGTTACTGAAAAATATTGACAGGTTTGGCATTCCTTATTTCAACTATTTTTGGGCAAATCTTAATAGATAGTATAACATGGAAGTAATATATAAATTTGAGATTTGAATAAACAGATGGGAATGAGTTGATGAGTGAACCTAGTTGACCACCCAGCACTGGAATCACAATATTGCTTCATTGCTGCCTATTCAGCATTATTGATTTAACAACTCTGATTAGGTAATAAAACTACTTCTGTGTAAAAAATGCATCTTAAAAAAAAAGGCCAACTACTAGTGCTAGTAATGAAAGACATCCAAATAAGTGATGATTCCATAATATCCCCTTCACACTGGGTAAACTACATAAGTGGAAGATTTCCTAACAGGACACAACTGAAAAACTGGCTACTTACATTTTTTTGTGTGTTTTTTGTTTCTGACTACTTACATTTAATAGAATAAAAGCTACTTTTAGCATTTGAACTAAGTGCACGTGTGCGCGCACACACACAGGACAAGTTCCTCAGCTTTGAACAATATGAACTCTGGACATGATGGTTATACTACCACTCAGAAAAAAAATAGTTGGCTCATTTCAAGTATGTTTCCTGGGGACTAGCAGTAGGTTCTCTCAAGAGTAGACACTAGGTCACAGAGTGCCAACTCTTAGCACCAGAGAGATTTAAAACTTCACAGGCGAAACGACATTACAAATTAGACAATGTGCCAATCTAGTTCTGTGGAATTGTATTACTTTTGACAAATGAAAAAAAATCCAAGTTTATGCTGAATAGATTTAAAAAGTTAAATCCCCTTTAAAAACTCTTAGAAGTGTATTTTACAATGCTATATAAAATAAAGCAGAGACGTGAAAAACAAAAATGAACTGAAAACACGGTTTATGTAAACCAAGGTCCTAGAAATGAAAATTAAAAGTGATCTTTTGGAGAAAGGAATGGTGAAACTCAGTGTGTATTTGTACTAATACACCTGAAAATTGTTTGTGGACAGCCAATACTGCACTGAAATTCTAAACTGCCAACTGATACCTTTAATCAATACTAAATCCAGTTTGGGGCAAGACACTGAATGGACAATACTTGAATGGGAAGATAATAACTTCCTTCCTTGATAGATAATCTCTAGCCATCAGAGTTCAGTTATTTGATGGCTTGGGAAGCAGTGTCCATTGAGTTTTCCTTTCTGACCTGAAGAGACTCACTGCTGATGGATAATAATTCTCGAAGTTCCTTATTTTCAAGCTGGAAAAAAAAGGTATATATTTATCTTTTGGTATTTTTACTATCAAGCCATATCACAACACATTATTTTGCACCAGGAGCAGAAAACATATTATTTTAATTTAAAAAGTTTTAAAAAAACAAAAAAATCCACAGCTGAGAATTTCCTAAGATACTTATCAATTTAACAAACATTCATTTAATTCTGTATACCAAGTGTTAGGACTACAAAGAAGGGGAAAAAAGGTCTCTCTTCAGTTGAGGAATTCACTGTCATATTCTCCATGGTTTCCACATGTTTTACTATTTCTTCTATTTTTAAAATTCCTCCTAATCTTTTTAGTCTGATTAATCTCCTCTCCTAGATGTCCTACAGTTCTAGAGAATGGAAGGAAAGGGGGAGAAGAAACTACTTATTGAGCAAATACCAGGTACACATGGGTACATTATATATGTTACCTTACAACAATCAGTAGGATAGGTATCATCGCTTACATACAGCCATATTCTACTCAAGATGAGGATACTGTGGCTCACAAAACTCCAAAAACTTGTCCAAAAAGGACTAGTCTTTTTCCTTGTACTAGACTCTGAGCAGGTACCTTATCTTTTTCTCTCTGGTTATTTCTCAATGGGCCCATGACGGCACCTTGTAATAAGTGACACTCAAGCCATCTACTGAAATCCTTTTCCCTAATGATTTTATGGGCACACTAACACCCCAGGCCCTTCTTTGTACAATATATTCTTATTTTAATCAAAATGTTACATGAAAATAGCTTTTAAAAAATCAAGACTGTAAGGCTTATAAAATTAACAGAAGTTCTTTGGCTTTGTTCCCCAAAGGCAACTACTCCTTAATACTTTTATCTGTTTCTTTTGGTATTTATTTCCATAATTTTCAAATAATATGCCTCTACTGCTACTGCCTGAACATCAATTTATTTATTTTTTGTAGAGACACAGTCTCGCTGTGTTGTCCAGGCGGGTCTTAAACTCCTGGCCTCAAGCAACCCCTCACCTTGGCCTCTCAGACTGCTGAGATTACAGACATGAGTCACTGTGCCAGGCCCTGATCAATTTTAGACATTATCTATTTGACTTCCTGTTATGGCAGATTAGGGATTTTTTTTTAAGAGACAGGGTTTTGCTTTGTTGTCCAAGTTGCAGTGGCCAGGTCACAGCTTACTGTAACCTTGAACTCCTGGGCTCAAGCAATCTTCCTGCCTCAGCCTCCCGTAGCTGCGACTACAGGTGTGTGAGACTACGTCTTGCTAATTTTTAAATTTTTTGTGGAGACAAGGTCTCACTATGTTGCCCAGGCAGGTCTCAAACTCCTGGCATCAAGTATCCTGCTACTTTGGCCTCCCAAAGTGCTGGAATTATAGGTGTGAGCCACTGCACCTGGCCAGATGAGGGATTTTTAACTCACATATAACCTTTACCTTGCACTCTCTCTACCCTCCCAATGTGATAGTGTCTCAACTTCTGCCAATACGTAGTTGGTATTTTCATTGATTGCTGTTTACTGTATTTCCTTTCTTGAAAAGGTATGAAGGAGGAGTTTTAATTTTAAATTATGAGCGTACAGAAAACATCAATACACTGCAGTGATAGGATGGCATACCTTCTAGACTCTGAAAACCGTGAAGTGCTGTGAACCTAAATTAGCAACAATCTTACCTCTAATTGGGCTAGTTTTTCCTGAATCTTACAAAATTGGTCATCATCCACCTGAACTGCTTTCCTCATCACTTCTCCCATTTCACAGATTCTGTCAATCTGACTCTCAATTTCCTGTGAAGATATTAAGGAAACAAAGGTAAAAAAAAGTCACCTTTTCTATCAAGAACATATGCATTATGATTTCTAATAGTTCATTTAATCTATGCTATGGAAGTTACACTGGAGTTTCACTATAATTTCAGTCCTCAGAGGTAAAGCCATAATAAAGTGATCTTGTGGTATTCACAAATAATTTTATTTTCAAAAGATCAATTGTAGTTTAACTGCTCTTTGGATACTTGGACAGTATCTCTAAGTGGCTGTTTAACTTAAATTTTGAATACTTTTATTGGCAGGAAGCTTACCACATTCCAAGTTGCCTTATTCTCTCTTTGGACATATCTCTTAAAAAGTATTCCTATATGAGCTAAACTCTATCTCCTTCAAGGTTCATGTTTTATCTTCCAGATATATAAATAAAATTTCTTTTTCTTTTTTTTTCCAATATATAGTTTTAGTTGTCCGACTAGTTTCTATTTTTAGTAGAGACGGGGTCTCATTCTTCCTCAGGATGGTCTCGAACTCCTGACCTTGAGTGATCCTCCCACCTTGTCCTCCCAGAGTGCTAGGATTACAGGCATGAGCCACCACGCCTGGCCTATTTTTCTCTTCAAGGTATTTAAAATATCCCTATTCCCTAAAACTTTTGTTAAGTCCATAAAATGCATTCAATGGAGCCTAAGATGAAACTTATCTTTTACTACATTTCACAGTAGCAAAG
>CAUYRT010016269.1:0-12628 GCA_963574885.1 Lepilemur ruficaudatus | reverse complement strand
AGCCACAAGCAAGAATGAAATCCTGCCATTTGCAACAACATGGATGGAACTGGAAATATTATGTTAAGTGAAATAAGTCTAGTATAGAAAGACAAATCTCTCATATTCTCACTCATATTTGGGAACTAAATATTACACATTACTTTTTCATATATCATCATTAACTTCTTTGTAAAGAGAACATAACCCAACTATCTAATAATATTCAGGGAATGATGGTGACTGCACTGAGTTTTCCTCCACAAATTGCATAACTAGAAAAGGTCATTTGCTAACCTTGTTGATGTTTGGAAGAGGATATTGAGAAGAAAAGGGAATGGATTTGAAAGAAAGGATTGCTGATATTCTCTAGAATGTAGGTAAGAAGTATGTACAAAAAGGAATATTATGTAATTTAAGGAAATATATGATAAGCTGTTGAAAAGAAATCAATTTTTACAAAGATCATGAATCCATCCAATAGGAGCTATGCTTTTCTCAGTTATTCAGATTTTTAAAAATTATTACATGTTAATATTAAACTATGTTTTCTGTCTTAAAAATTCCTTACAGTCAACCAAACATACAATATGACCTATTTATAATTAAACATTAAATATATCACATTGCACATATCAGGAAAAATTATTAAATGATCTTAGTCCTCTTCTTACCCAAATTAACAGCATAAATACGTAAAAGAAAGGCAGTATGCGCAGTTACATTTTCCAACTGATTTATCACTACTTTACATTAGACTGAGTGTTTAATGTTCTCTTTATGTCATGGACACTGTATGCAAAGCTTGAAGTCTTTGATGTTTTAGTGCAATTTAAAGTGAAATCAATTCCCACTGTGACTAATTTAGAAAACAAAGCCAAAAGAAAATGTCCATTTATTTTTGTGAAAAGTCACTTAGGCAATTCTGTCAGGCAAGTTATGAGTGTTGTATGTAATAACAAAACCCCTGCCAATTGTGAGAGGTGCAAACAGTTACTTTCAACTGAAGATGGCATTAAAAATTACCACTGGCTCAGCTCAGGCTGTAAAGATGCTCTTTCACAGTATTCTAAAGAATAATTTTGCAAGAAGTGCATTTATCTATGTATTAATTATTAATTTAAAACTGAGGCTAGAACCAAAAGAAGAAAGGTGAAAAGAAAATAATCAAAATTAATATGTTCCTCTCATTTATAGGTAGGAAAACTATGTGTTTACTCAATGACATTTGGAATACTGAAAATGTGGCCTAATGAAATTGGAGGGGGTCGTTTTAGGCCAAAGAAAATAAATTGCTGTATGTTATAATGTCCATTTTGGTTTTTACATGGTTATTAGATAGCTGTAATATGCTATCATGAGATATTAATACTTCTGTATTTCTTTAGGTAATACCAAGAGTAAAAAACATCTGCCCTCCTAAAATAGATGTTTTTAAATAATAGTCTAGGCTTACTTATTTGTAGGGATCAAACAGCTGTCTCATTACAGAAGTTATGTTTACATATAAGTTATTTTCAAAGTAACCTATGGTAAATCGCACATTTTATTCACTTAATGCTTTTTTAAATAATTTATTAAATGTTTTGTTCTTTACATAGTTCTTTTATATATGATTTTAATCAATTTTCCAAATAGGCCTGTGGGATTTTCAGGAAATATAGTTATTCACATTCTTAAACAGAATTCTATAAAGGTTAAGTGACATTTAAAATTATAAAGTCCACATAGTTTTCTAAGGTAGTATTAATTAACAGATACATAATTGCAAGCCTAAGTGAGAGTCACATGTGCAATTTCAAATTTAAAGTAAAGATGTTCGTATGGGTACCATAGAAAAGGAAGAGAGGAATTTCATTCCTCTCAATTTCTTTGTGAGAAAAAGATTATTCAAGAAACTGAAACAATATGTGCATGATACGCAATCACCTTTACTGTTTCTTAATTATTTCCATTTTCACATCCAGAGCCTTAATCCATGCACCATCATTCTCAGCCAAATTACCGTAGCACCTTCCCCAGGGGTATACTTTCTATATCACCTCTGACATTTTAGATCTTGATGCCCAAATGACCTTCCTTATTTGTATATTTGTTCACCTTACTCTCTGGTTTACAGCAGAGACTGCCCTCCACTTTGTTTCAATGTGAGACAGGGCCAAGGTTTATGCATTTTTGAAGTACAATCTAGGTAATTTTGACATGGACCACAGTTAAATTACAAGAGTAGATATTACTTCCTCTCCAAAGCCAGACTGTATTCAGTGTCATCATGCTAACCTGTCTCAGTACCTTACGCTTATCCAGTAAGTGTTGGCTTTGTGACAGCTGGCACTGGCCCTAGCAGGGTTTTACACACGGTACCACATATTAAACAAACAAAATGTATTTTTTAAAATCTAGTAATATATTTCACATACCAAAATTATTTGCCAGTTGTCAATGAAAGAGCTACTAAATGCATCCATGTTAGTTTCTGAATTATTTAATTCAGAATTAAAAATTCAAAATTAATTATTTATTCAGAAGAAAAATGAGAAATGACAGCATATTTTTCCACAAAAGGGATATTATGATATTATACTAAGAAAATTTGAATTACCTATTTGTGAACTTGAATTTATAATTTATGTTACATTTGAAATGTGACAGTAGACATAACACGCCAACTTAATCAGTGTTTTTATAGTAAAATGCAGAAAATGATATTGCTAGAAAAAAGTCAGATTATTATTTTTAATAAATACGGTTTATGTATTGTTAAAATACATCAATTGTTGCTAAAATTCTTTATGATGTGGCTAACAATTTGTACTCATCAATTTGTTTTCTGCAAGAATACATCCCTATAGGATATATTTTTATATAATAAAGGGATTTCCAACTTACTTTTATTAGAAAATATACATTAATACATATAGCATCAAAATTAGATTATTATTTGGTAAAAATGAAAAAAGGATATTTTATTACCTGAGGGAAAAATATGTTTAAAACCCACTTTTAGGTTTCCAGCTATGATCAGAGTTAAAATAAATAAGTGTATCTCTGTAGACATTAAACTGTGTCTTCAAACTGCATATAAAATGAGACAAACCTTAGGGATTTTTTGTCAACGGAAAAGACCCCAGTAATAGGATAAAAATGGAAATGGATTTTATATATATTTCCCAAGGCTTATATTCGATAACTCTTTATAAAGAATTTAGTAAGATGAAATAAAATGTCAAGATCAAAGTGTACACACACACAGACATGGATTTCCTGCTATGAAGCATGTAAATTAGGATGATGTAGCTAATGAAAAGCTTTATTCCTAAGATTCCTTACATTATGCCCACAGAATAAAATTAAACATTTGATTTGAGGAATATAATCAAATAATTCAAATCTTTTTTTTAAACTAGGTAAAGTGCTTATTTCAAATCTTTAAAACGCTCCCCTAAATATTTTGTCTTTTCCACAGAATTTACTGAAATGATATAAACATACCACTGAGTATTAGAAATTGCAGAAGTTATTTGATCATTGTGATTGTAGTCAGCTCTTTCCCTTTAGACTTGGATGGTTATGGTCACACAACGCTGGCATTTTAGTTCCTCAAACACACCTAAGACATTCTTACCTTGGGGCTTTATTTGTATTGCTCCTACTGTCTGTAATGGATTTCTTTTCATTCTTTGCAAGCTTGACCGCTTCTCATTATTAGGTCTCAGCTTAAATATTACTTCTCTAAAAAATCCTTTTTCTATCATCCAAACTAAAGTTAGTCTCCTATTATTTCTTAGTAGATTGTTTCTTTTAACATGTTTTCACAGTTTGTATTGATTTATTTTTGTTTGGTTACTTGCTTGTTTGTTCTTGCTTCTTTCCTTACCTATATATACTCTTTGCGTGAATGGGGAATAACACAATGTCTGTTCATTAATCATTTCACATTAGTCAATGGGATAGTGTCTGTCACAAAGTTAGTGCCCCATAAATATCTGTTTTCTGATAGGAATGCATGAATAAATCACAATGTTAAGTGAATTGAATGTTAATTGCATGTATTGTTTACCTCTGTTAAAGATTAACTTTTAAAAAGATTTATAATGTCTCTTAATAATGCGTGAGAAGGATTATTTCCTAACAGTCAAATGAACCCAAATGGAAACATTTAAATAGCAGTGGAGCCTAAGTGTTAGTACCAGCACATATTTAGCAAAAGAATCTATAAAAATTTCCAGATTCAGCAAAAAAATAGCATAAGAATAACCAGAGCAACCATGAATCTGACGCTTTGTTGAAAGTGAAAACACAAAAGAAACTTAAAATTTTCTTTGTGAATACATGATTGACATATATAAATATATTCTGGTAGGACATATATATATTTTTAAATAGAGATCTCACTGTGTTGCATAGGCTGGTCACAAACTTTTGGGTTCAAAAGATCTTGAGTAGCAGATGCAACCCACTGCACTTTGCTAGGGTTATTTTTAAATTTGCACAGTATACACCTTTTTTTCTGTATAGGAAATGGATTTTAAACAATCTTACACTTTAACAGTTCATTAGCCTATACTTTTTTAAAGAGAAAGGATAAATAATCTGGTGTCGCAAAGATGAAAAGGCTCAAGAATTTCTTCTATTGAAAATAAAAAAAAATAATCATAATTCTCCACAGTGTGAAAATAGTCTATAAATAAAAACACATATGTTATTTTTGATCCATCAAATATAGAGAAAGAAATGTCAGTACATGCAGAAAACATGTTTAAAAGACAATATTGCCTATGATTTCACAAGGATAAAAATAAAAACAAAAACAAAAAAAGTCCAGACAGGAAAGGGAGTGGGTTGTCTGAAATGACAAAGCTGTCTGTAAAGAAGTTGTAAGTTTTTCATTATCGCACGCTCCTCAGCAGCCAAAATATGCATCTCAACATGAAAATCACACAGCCCTCTAAATACAGGATGGGAAGAATTTCTCACTCCAAAGCTGTGTCTTTGAAAAGGTACCTGTAAAACTATTTGAGTTCTAGAAATAGAGGAGGTATGTTGATTGTTGATTCAGGCTCTGCTTTATTCTGCCAAGGTCAGACTTTTTTAAAAAGGCCTTAAATGTCAGCATTAGCATCATGAAACTTGATAATCTGTAACTTAGCTTTGAGGAAAGTAGTACATGAAAGAGAATCTTCATGTGTAAATTAACACCAATTCTATTAAAATATGTACGGAGCACTGACATGTTACAGAATTTTTGAAGTTATTTTTGAACCTATTTGATTTCCTTTTCTTTGTACCAAGTTCGTGTAGTCCTTAGGAAGAACTGCAGTCTCAGAGTCTTTCCGTCAATAAGGAAAGTTGTCTATATACATTCCCACTGCCTTCCAATTCTCAGGGCTCCAGCCTTGTGACTATTAAAATTACATATTGCTGCTAGTTTAGAATTAGAGTACAGACAGAGATAGACAAATTTTGTCTCAACCACATAGTTAACGCAATCTCCTCTGAAACTGAAATTACACTCCCTCCTCCAATCTTGAAGTATTTGTTTATTCAGTTGATTTATGTGATTATCAACCACTAAAAGTTTGCCCCAGTAAGTGGTGATTATGTGGACACACAGGATGAGAGGCAAACAGTGGAAGAGTGAGGAGTTTTGAAGAAAAAAAGAATAAAGGAAAAGGAAGAAGGAAAAAAGGAGGGAGACATTGCCTCCATCTAGCAAACTTGAACACAAGACACGTTCCTTCAGGATCACTAACAACTGTTCTTCATTTTATTTTATTTTGGTTATTACCAGTATCCTGGTGACATGGTAATCTTGGAGCCTTAAGAAATATTCTTGACAATGTAGAATATGTCTTGAATTAGCAAATAAAACCAAACCCTATGAATGTGTAGCTTATTATCACATAACTTGAGTATTAGAGATCAAATCTATTTTATATGTACAGATACATATATATGTAAAATATCTTCACATACTATCACAATCTGTTAGGATTAGCCTAAATATAGCTCACTTTAGTCCCATAATATGCCTACAGAGTTATAAAGATGAGCATACCACATAAATATACCCCATTCTCTCTTTCACTGCTTTAATTAGAATAATGAAAACAATCCAAACTCAGTAGATTTATATTGTGGAATAGGGGAATGTATTAAAAACTCTCAACCAATAATAACACTGTATCTTATTTTTTAACATTTTAATTGAGATATAATATATATAGCATAATATTCACTCATTTAAGTAAATATTTCAATGGATTTTAGTATACCAACAGAGTTGTACAACTATCACCATAATCTAACATTAAAATATATTGTATTATTGACCACATAAAGAAACTTCATACCTATTAGCAGTCACTCCCCATTCCTAGCCCCATCCAGATCCTAGGCAAGCACTACTCTACTTTCTTTCCCTATAGGTTTGTCTATTTTGGTCATTTCACATAAATGGGATCATATAATAAATAAGTAGTCTTTTGTGACTTGTTTCTTTCACTTGGCATAAAGTTTTTTGAGGTTTATCCATGTTGTAAAATGTATTAACACCACATTGCTTATTATTACTAAATAACTTTGCACACACATTTTATACAATTGTTTGGATTGATTCTACTTTCTGGCTATCATAAATAATGCCAAATAGTAGTATATCTAGAAGAAAGAAATGATAGCAGAATCATAAATTTCCCATGTCTTGTTGACTCTAGAGAAAAAGCTTATTTTTCCTAACCTGCCCCTGCTGAAACTATTACAAAGATACAAATGAAAGTTTTTATTAAGATATAGTTTCATCTCCACTTGATAGGATCCATCTAGTTTCTCATTTTGTAAAGATTTGTTCTTTTCAACCAAGTGTTTTGTGATGTACTAGAGATCCGAGAATTTAATATTTTTTAAGGTAAGATCTAATATTTTTCTGAATCCTAGATTTGGTTAATAGTGCCAAGATATAATTTTTGAAAAGTTAAAAATATTAATCTCATACAAATATACAACTAGCACATGTCAAAATTATATCTAACTTATGAATGAGGGAACAAAAGAATAGTAAAACTGGTTCTGAGGGCATTTTAGAAATTGAGTATTTGTAGGCATTAAAAAATGTTAGAATCAGATTCTATCTCAAATATTAAGCTATGTAAGAGCAATAAAACCATAAGCTTTAGAAAGATTTTCCTACTCAGCAACAATCTTCAGGTAAGCATATGACCTTATGGTATTTCGGCTCTAATCAACATGTAAATAACAAAGTTGCTTTGTTTTTGAGTCATCATCTAAATTTTTCTAGACTATAAAATGACAACAATGCTCTTATGTGATATTGAAGAAACATGCTGACACTCTTCTCCCTTGTCTTTTTTTTCTCATTTTTGGGTAATATTTCCTAATAATATAATCTGTTTCTCAGGAGGTAGGTAAATGTAACTAATGCTAAAAGCTTTGCTAATATGTTTGTCAATAATAATTTTTCATTTTTAAAAATTTTTATTTGATAAATTTAAACTGAATAATAATTCATACTAACTCCAGCTCCTTTATGACTATGTTTGCTGGTAAGAGTTTTTCATTTTTGTGTTTTAATTTTGATGTGCTTTGGTAATCATCGAAATAGTAATACCATATTGCTGTCAGGAAAGCATACCAATTTCTTCTGTTAAGTTTCCAAGAATTTTTCTGTTCTCTAACTTTGCATAAAGTTCTTTTGCTTTTAACATTCAGATTTAGTTAATATAAACAGAGTTTTGCCTTATTTATAGCTAAGCAACAAATCTTAGCATTAGACGTACATACACACATGAGACTGTATGACTAAATCAGACTATGGAAGGAGGAAACCTCCATGGATATTTAGATAGCTCTCTCCATTACCTAGGGCATTACTCAAAGTCTGTTCTATCACATCTAAGCAGCAGGAGTAGGAGACAAAAATTAACAACTTGTAAAACTTATTTCTATTAACTATTTATTAATGCAATGTGCTGTGTATGGCTACCTATATATTCTCATTCTGAAGTATGGTATGAAAAATTGGAAGAGAATTGAGATACAAATAAATATTAACCTGGGAAATACATCTGTTTGGTTGTGGTTTATAATCATATGGAATCACGTATAAGTCACATGAAGTGGGCAACAGATGCCGCCCATACAGAGACACACTACGCACTTTCCCCACAGTCTCTAAAACTGATAGAACAATCCAAATACTGTCCCTGAAGCATTCCCCACTTCTCTTCAAATCAATAGAATCAGAATGAGAAGCAAAATCAGAATCAGTAGCAGTATAACCCATTGATTTAGCTATTTTTCTTTTTCAAATGAACAAATAAATACCCAACCAAAATTGAAGGAGGAAGTGAAGTTACTTCACCTCTGTAAAGCCCTTGCTATTCTGACAATGAGTTATGGCTCTTTATTAATTTGTCCACAATCTTTCTATAAGTAAACCTGAAGAAAAAGCCAAATTCCTCAGTGAAAAAGAACAGCTCAGAGCAAAACATGCGACCTACTCTCATAGCAGCCAGGCAAGTAGACACAGCCCAATTCGTCCCCAAGGAAATAAGACATTATTTTTACAGTGGCTGCTGAAGTAACATTAAGAATAGACAGTAGGAGCCTGCGCTTAAACGTGTAGGCTACTTCATGAAAAAGCACATATTTAACATGGAGGCACACTGTGTCAGAGAATTAAATAGAAGCTATAATTTTATTACTTTACTTTTTCCTCCTTTTACAGTGATTTTAGGGAATTATAATTTCCTCAGCTCCTTTTTTTCCCCAAAAGTAATACATTCATATTAAGAATGAAAGGAAGGTGTGAAAGGTTACATTTTTCTCCCTTCGGTGCCACCATTTTGTTGCTACTAAGGGACTGTAGACGAGGTGGCTACTACTGTTTCATTAAACCGGGATCTCTGTGAAGCTCAGCTGCAGAACATGTGTGCCGCTTGTCTTTTGAAAAGGTACTGCAATAAAACCACACTTCTTTGCCAGTCCACATTCATGAACGTGCACGTGTCGCTGTCGGAATGACCAGAATTCCGATCCTGAGACAAGGGATATAGAGTGAAAATAATGAAGCCACGACACAACAACCTTAAATGACACCAATTGAGATTGGCTAATTCAGATTTTGCAACTGACACTGATTGTGAAAAGAGGCAAGCGGATGAACGTGACCAGAACAGGGCTGCGTGGAGACGCACTGACAGGCTGGCTCCTGAGGAAGGCTCCAGAGAGTCTTTACTTTCATTGGTCTCAATATAGAAAGTGGCATCTTTTATTCCTTATTTTAATCAGGGATTGAGGTATGATTGGGGGATTATTAAAGCAATTTAAATTCTTTGTTTTTACTATCGATAATTATCATAATATCCCAGAATGAATAGGAAGATAAATATCATGTCTTATCAGTTGCAATTTAGAACAAATATTTATCCTAACATCTTGAAAATAAAGAGATTCCCAGATGCTAGAAACCTATACAGGAAGGAATGAAAAAGAGTCCAGGTTACTTTCTGATCAATGTTATACAGTTGGAATAAAGATGAGTAAATTTTTTAACAATGTAAAATATGTTTGGCCAGAAGTAGGTGGTGGCCGTGAGACGATGGCAGGAAACGAAAGGGAAACAGATCCCTGCCAGATCATGGGCTATCTTTTTGCCTTCCTGAAAACTCTGGAATTCTTTCTCAGAAGTCAGAAGAATTTTACACAGAGAAAATGACATCATCTAAACTACATATCAGGAGTAAAACTGTGGTTGTACAAAGAAGAGAGGACCACCAACAATATTTCAGTAAAATGGAGCAGTAGTGCTTACAAGCAGTGTTGTAAATTGCTAAGGTGGCCCAGCTTGCTAAACCTCAGTGCTGCTGAAAGTTAAGGAAAACATTAAAAAGTTCTATGTCAATGCCATTTGAAGACAGAATTAGACTATCATAGGAAAATAAAAGTCCGAAAAGTTCTGATCTTAAAAATGATTTTAGAATATGCTACATCATGAAGTCCCAGAGATTAATGCAGTTCCCCAAGAGAACTCTGTGTGGATCTGACAATCTCTGAGGAACAAGGAACTTTCATCCTTTTGAATGGAACACACCCTGTGAAGACTGCACTGATTAGAATTTATACCCCTACTAATGTGTACCAGTGATACACAATTCACAAAATCAGCTATCCGTACATTTTAATATTCAACAAATTTAGCAACCATTAATAGTAAAAATATAAAGTTTAAAGACAATGACTCTTCAAAGGCACATTTAATTGTTACACATTTATGCAAGCTGGAAACTGAGTAGCCCACCTGGCAATTTTACAAGGTGCAGAAATACTTTAGTCAATGTTGACAGTTTTGCTTCTACTTCTCTTGTGCAAAATGTCACTGATTATTTGCTGCTGTGAGTTTCACAGTGTTAAGAAAATATCTGATTTTTGCTTATTAGTGTTCCTATTAGGACTTTCAGAATCATCCATGAGGCTTTCTTAATTTTGAACATGTTGCACTAGAGTGAAAAATAAATTCATTCATGGGACTATATGTATTATCTGGGTAATGTTTAGCTGTAGATTAAAAATAGCATATAAACAGTTCATTTAGAAGTGGACAATAGCCTGGAAAGAAGGCTATTGTCATAAATTAGCATCTATGACAATGTCAGAAATGTCAACTGAAACAGGGTGCTAACACTTTTGTTCCAAACACAGAAACTAAAGTCAAAGTTCACCCTTTAAAAAGATGGCACAATTTGAAACAATAAATAAACAAGAAACAACATGAATTTCTGAACATATTAAAAATATTCTAAATTCCAGCTGGGAAAATGATCTCAAGATCATTCCTGTTGTCCCAGAGTAATTACTAATAGTTCTTGCTTTCACTTTCAGAAGGAGCCCAGCATAGGTGATAAATTATATGTGCATCCTAGTTATAAGGCATCCCTGAAAACTACTTTAATTCCCAGGAAGTGAAGTCTAATTAAAAAATAGACATACCAAAATAGATTTATCAAAATCTAAAGGAACTAAAAGCAGATCTGTTGTCTTGTTATTGTCATTCACTTCTAGATATATGATAATTTTCATTAGAATTTCCTCTTTATCAGTTATTTGTGAATATATTTTAAAGTTTTCTAATATTATTCGTACTGTTCCTTTCTAATTTATTGCCTTTATAATTAGTGAACATATTCAATATGATAGTCACTCTTCAAAATTTGTTAAAATTTTCTTTATGACCAAATACATCCATTTTATTTATTGTTCAATATATAATTCAGTACTTATCTATTATGGCTATCTTGATAACTTTGTTGTTAAAATTTATTTTTTACAGTTTGATATTGAGCGGGTTTATTATTCAAGAGTGAGAGAAAAAAAGAGGCTCTCACAGATAAGACCATCACAGAATTTATAGCCAACAGACTCTCACTTCAACATGTTTAAAAGCGTGGCCTTTTGAAAGAAAGTAATTAGAGAAGAAAGATAAGATGTATAAGTAACAATTGTAAGCAAAAATATTAACTATAGATAATTCAATAATTTATTATTAGAAATATTTTTTGTTAAAACACTTATTTTTATTAGCTTCATCCATCCATTTCTAAAATAAGTGCATTGAACTCTTTCCTACCTGTGCTTACAGATTTGCCAAGTTCTCCTTTTTATTCTCTTTTTTACACTTATAAGTACACACACACACACACACACACACACACACACACTTGGAGGTTGTTTTTATGTGCAAATTAGTTCATAATTCTAACATTGTCTTGATGGATTATTTCTGCTTCACTTTTTTACCCATTAGCACATTTTTTATTATGTCTTGTCTGATGTTCTAATTTTGTACCATTTTCCTCTGGGGTAGCCTTTGCATATTCCATAGATTTTCATCTTTTTTTTCCCATTAACTTCCTTCCACAGCACTGTATTATAAAAAAAATGATCCCCAGCTAGATTTTGATTTGTTTAATCAATTAATCTCCATCTTTCTACAGATTATATTAACCCAAGTATAATTTTTGTAATTATTTATATATTTGTACTATTTCTATGATCTTGTTTTAATTATTGTTCATTTTCATTTTTTTCATTGTTGTGACTTCTGTTGGGTTGAGAAAATTGTCTGCATTCCCAACTTTACTTTTCTTAGATAGTTTGAAATAAGTCTTTATTTTTATTATTTTCTGAACACTTTAGCATGTTTTACTACTCCCCAAATTCCCTATCCTCATATTCATCTTATTTACATGATATGGTGTCTTGATTTTTTTTACCTTTCTTAACCTTAAAAATATTAAGTTGGATTTATTAACATATTTCACCAATTTGCTTGCTCAACTTTCTTTTATTCCATACCTTTCTCTGCATTTACTTTTTTATTCAAAAGAAACTATTTTTAAAACAGTATGTTTTTAAAATTTAAATTCTTTTATTGTTTTAATCTAAAGCTAGTTTTATTTTGCTCTCACTTGGAATGATAGGTCTACTGAATATTAAACTTTAACTAGACTATGATTTACCCTCAGTCTTTTAAAGATACTATCATTGGTGGTGAATGTCTGCTGCATATTTTCTACCAAAAATTTTGTTATTTATTCTTTTTATTCCTGCTGTTCTTGACTTTCACTCCAAT
>CAUYRT010016267.1:0-14137 GCA_963574885.1 Lepilemur ruficaudatus | reverse complement strand
TTTTTTTTTTTTTTTTTTTTGATACGGAGTCTCACTTTGTTGCCCGGGCTAGAGTGCCGTGGCATCAGCCTAGCTCACAGCAACCTCAAACTCCTGGGCTCAAGCAATCCTCCTGCCTCAGCCTCCCGAGTAGCTGGGACTACAGGCATGCACCACCACGCCCAGTTAACTCTTTCTATATATTTTAGTTGTCCAAATAATTTCTTTCTATTTTTAGTAGAGACGAGGTCTCGCTCTTGCTCAGTCTGGTCTCGAACTCCTGAACTCAAACGATCGGCCCGCCTCAGCCTCCCGGAGTGCTGGGATTACAGGCGTGAGCCACCGCGCCCGGCCCCTAATGCAGTTCTGATCACACTCCTGCAAGGTCAGATGAGGAATCTCTTGAAGCTGGCTGGACACGCTAGCCTCGGGAGGATTTCGAGAATAACCCTGGAGGTGAAGACTACAGGTCACAACCCAGCCCCCAGCCCCGGGCAAAAATGCCCCTCACTCCCCCTCATTACCAGAGAGAAAACATTTGCCCCCTCAGGAGAGACCGCAGTGACACTGACCAGTAGCTCTCGGTCCCAGAAAAGCCCTTTCTTACGATCCCAACCCCACTCATGCTTAGATGCCCACTTGCACTCCTGGGGCCGCCGCCCCCCACTCTGAGCACTTCCGGGCACAGCCACTCAGCGGGGGCCGCGTCCTGTGCTGCAGCCACCGGGCTGTGAACGTCCATCTCATCACACCGCGAAATCCGCGGGGCCGTGCAGGCACTGCATGCCTCTCGGCACTTCTCTCTGCGCCAGGCAAAGAGCCAACGCTCAGTAAGTATTTGTGAGGTTGTGGGGCTCCGGGGCAGCACGCCTCCAAGGCCACCGGCCCTCCTGTTCCTCGGCTACTATTTGTGGAGCACGTGGTGCTGGGTGCCGTGCCCCGCTGTCTGCATGCAGTGCCGCCCTTCATCCCTTAATCCCCACAGGAACCGCGGGGGCAGGTGTCACCGTCATCTCCTCACCGAGCTGTGGGTACTGAGAATCACAGGGACGGGACACTTGCCCAAGGCTGCGATGGCCGTTAAGCGGCAACGCCAGGAGTCGTACTGGGTATACCTGGCTCCAGAGCCACTGTCCTACCTCGTTTGCTCAAGAGCTGACCCATAGCGTCAGCTCCATTACAATTTAAACAGGGCCAACGACAAACGAAGGAAGATGCCCAGGTGACCCCGTGAGGACGTCCCAAAGCCCTGCTCTGTCCCAGCAGGCCAGGTGAGCTCTCCCAGCCGGGTTGCGAGCCGAGGCACTCTGCAGGTGGCCTTGGCCTTGCCACAGCCCTGACCACCAGGCATGTAATGACCTTTGCCCCTCCTTATCCCCAGTGTGGGTGCCCTGAGGACAGGTCTGTCTTGTTCATCACAGATACGAGAGGCCCTCGTATCTGGCCTCTGCCTGACACAGAGCAATTGCTTGATAAATACCTGTCGGGTGCAAACACGTTCTCCCCAGAACACAGGCCAGACGTGCACATGCGTCAGCACCGGGCTACCCAAGGCCCCGGCCTGATGTCCGGTGGGGGTTTGACCACGTCGGCTACACTGCTCTTCATAATCCGATCTGTGGTTCACGTCTTCTACTGATTTCGGGGGAATGAGTCTTGTGGGCAGTACTATATCCTTATAAATAGTGGATGTTCAACTACCCTTGACATTTAACAAATGTCTCTGCTGGTCGCCGTAGGTGACCTGGTTAGAGAGGCCGCAGCCACCCGAGAGTGACAGCCTACTCACCTTTACCTCCACGTACCCGTGGCTCATGTCACTTGGATTGCAGGGGGTGGGCAGAGGCGCCACAGTGCTGGGAAGCTGCAAGTAGGAAAGACACAGTGAGGGAGACGGTGGCAGCCTCCTCCTGTGAGACGCTCTCGGAGTGAGTTTCCAACACCCCAGGGGACTGGCACCAGGAGGGACCTCGGAGGTCACCTTCGCTTCACCGTCCCTCCTGAGCCTACCGCTGAGGGCCAGCCCACCTCCCCTCCACTGGGCACAGCCAGACTCCACCCTCACTTCCTTCCCGTTTGGTAGCGTCCCCGCGACCGAGTTCTGGCTGACAGAATGCGGACGGAAGAGCGCAGCCTCCCGCCTGGCCGTGAACCCCCGCCCCAGCGAGTCTCTGCATTCTGTTTTCCTGTCTTCCAGCTGGTGTCTGGCGGGACCTTGCAAACCACAATTCGGAGAAGGTGGGTCTGTCGTGAACCTGGTTCCCAAATAACTGCATGAAGTGAAGACCCTGGCCACCGCCAACCGAGCTTTCCGTAAGCAAGGAGCAAAATCACTTGCTCGGAGTCTCTGAGAGTTCGGACTTCAATGCACATGCTTCTCTGCAGCAGTTCCTCAGCTGTGTCCTCCTCTGTTGAAAGGTTTCTCCTTCGAGTCAGCCAAAATCAAGCTCCCTGTGCCTTTGTGCGAGTCTGCTGAGGCCACTGTGACAAAATGCCATGGACTGCGCAGCTTCACCCACAAACATTCATTTCCTCCCAGTTCTGGAGGCTGGAAGTCCAAGGTCAAGTGTCAGCAGGGCTGGTTCTCCTGAGGCCTCTGTCCTTGCTTGTGGACACCTGTCTCCCTGCGTCCTGACACGTCGTCCCTCTGTGTGTGTCTGTGTCCTAATCTCCTCTTCTTCTAAGGACGCCAATCAGACCCGCCCTTGTGACATCATTTTAACTTAATTACATTCTGAGGGCCTGGGCTTAGGGCTTCGGTGTGTGAATTTCGGGAGCACACTCGAGCCCGTAACCGTCTTCTGCCCGCAGCGTAACGGCCCGTTGCGTGGATCCACCACACGTGGCTTATCCATGCCTCTGCCCACGGGCACGTGGGTTGCTTCCACCTTTCGGCTGCATGAGTCAGAATGGGACTGTATTTGGAGATGGGCCCTTTAACGAGACGGTTAAGGTAAAATGGGGTGACAAGGGAACACCCCTATCCAATCTGACTGGTGTCCTTAGAAGAAGAGGAAACTAGGAAAGAGACAGGCACCGGGGACAGACAGCGTGAGGACACGGGGAGAAGATGGACACCCGCAAGCCCAGGAGAGAGGCCCCGCTGATCTGGGACTTCCAGCCTCCAGGACTGTGAGAAAATAAACGTCTGTGGTCGAAGCCATGTGTCTGTGGCACTTTGTCATGGCAACGCAAGCAAACCAACACGGGTCCCCTTGAGGCAGTGGCTGTGCACCCCAGCCTCCTGCCCCCCTCCATGTGCTGGCGGGACCCGGGCGCTGCGCCGTACGGGAGCCTGTGAGCTCAGCGAGGTTGTCGATCTTAGGTCACCCCAAAGTACAAGGTGCCGCAGACCCTGTGGGGCAGGTGAAACCCCACCAACCTCCGGGACATCAATAAGCGTGTCCCATCCTCCTCTAAAGAGGCTTCCCTCTGACTGCCCAGAGGCTGCGTGCTAGCTGGGGCTGCCGGGTTGCAGCGAGTACCAGCCGCAGGCTCAGGCAGCCCAGGCAGCCGTTACCCTCCTTAGAGAAAAACTCCCCAATATTTACTCTGAAAATCAAGGTCAGGGTCTTTGCATGTCCCACCGTTGACTCTGGCCCCAAGACTAGTCCAAATTCTTGCTCTGAGAGTATCTGTCTCCCTGCGCATTGAATGCAGAGAAAGAAACAGGATGTTCTTCAAGGACATTGTGCCGACTGCCCGGTAGGTGACAGACCCCACGCAGAGGGCACCTGGGGTCATGCACACAGCAATGAACTCCACCGACGTTGGCTTTTCTGCTCATAGTTTTCTGGGTGCGCACACGACAGCCGGGTGGCAGGAAGCCCGAGCCACTCAGACATCGAGTTACCTGCGTCCCAGTTACTTTCTCCAGTTCTCTCAGGGCCGTGTCAGTGTCGCGGACGAGGATGGTGACCATTCCCAAGTCCCGGGCCGGCTTCAGGTTAGCCCCGACGTCATCTAAGAAAACAACCTGAACCCAAAACAGCAAGCGGGAGAACACCAGAAACACATTACATTGCGAACGGGGGTTATTTTATGATAAAGAGATGAAAACATTTCTTTCTTTCAATGTAACCATTTCCTCTTAAAACTGAAAACATTTCATTGCATAAGCATACAAATAAAAACACAGATAAATATGTCCCCACATATACCTGTTGGTTTCAGCCAATTCTCAGACTGCAAGATTAGGAGACAGTGAACACTTGTCAGAACGACACTAAAATTCATCTGGGAAAATCAACAGGTGGGAATAGACCAAAAAAAAAACGATCTGGAAAAGAACTCTAATGAGCACAGACAATAAAACAGATTATGAAGCTACAAAAGGTAGAAGAGTTTGGTCCTAGAAAAGAAACAGACAAATCTATAAACTCGCAGAGAGTCTAGAAATAGACTCAAATACAAACAGAATTTGTTTCTAATGAACGTGCCAAAGATGTCCAGTTAGTGAGGAAGATTATTTAATGGCATTGATATAACTGGGGGAAATTGGATCCTTGTATTACATCTTGCCCCCAAACAGACTCTGAATGGATCCAAGATTCACATTTCGAAAGAAAGGAAGGAAGAGTTACAGAGTCACAGAAGAGTGACTTGGGAGTTACAGAAGAAAGCATGGGAATGGGAGAATTTATTTCTGCCAGACCCCCCAGATGCACCCCACACATTTACTCTTCAAGTTTTCTTTGGTTGCAATATCTCTGGAACATTCTCCCCTGGAAGGAAGCATCTACGTACCTCACTGGGGCTGGCCTTCAGGGTGTCCAGGGCAAACTCGTAGATCTGAGGGTCCGGCTTGGCCATTCCAATCTGACACGACTCTATCAGGAAGTCAAAGTGCGGCCTCAGCTCACACATCATTCGGGCCAGGCCGTCTCGCTCGGCTCGGTCGTCCAGCCAGTTGTTGGTGAGGATGCAGGTCGTAAATCCTGAGCGAAAAGTCACCAGTGAATGGACCAGAGCTTTGCCTTGGGATGCCCCGGGTGCCCCACGGGGCCCCCAATAATGGGACTGAGCGGGGTCCTGCTCACTTATGTCAACCTCCTTTCGCCCAGCTTGCAAGTGACAAGGGGGAAAAAATCATCTTTGCCCGTAAGCACCTCCCGACACAGACGCGCGAGTGAGCTGTGGTTAGAGCAGCGTTTGGACATTGTCAGCTCATTTGGTGCTCGGCACCTTGCAGAGGACGGGACAGATCTCGCTATCCTGTACTCACAAATGAGCAAACAAAGCTCAGACAAGTTATGAGCTGCCCAGACGCTCACAGTGAAGGTGCCATGTCCCTTCTGGTCTATGCTGTCGCAAACTCTGCTCAATTCCATTTCAAAACATCTGCCTTGGCTACTGGGGACTGGGCTGTCATCTCAAAACTGGAGCAACATACATAGAGATAGCATTATCCCCTGGCTTTAATCTGCCTAACTAGCGAGGGTGAGAACCAGGCGGAGCTGGAAACAAGACTCAGGTGGGTGGATGGTGAAACTCTTCCCACGTAACTCGGGGGAGGATTATGGATGTGCGGTGGCTTAGTCACACCAGGTAAGTCTGCTTATATGGGAGTGGGATGGCTTCCAGTGTGCACACGAAGTGTCAGTGCACTGACACTAAATAAATGCCTACGGGTAAACGTGTTCTCGTGTCTTAAACCACGTGCCATCACCTGAGCCGATGTCCCCGATGTCAGCCGCTCCGACACCCAGAGGCTGAGAAAAATCACAGTTGCTTAAAAGGCTTTGTTTTTTAATCACTAGTGCCATGGAAGGAGAGAATTTTGCTCACAAGATAGTCACTGGTACAAATCGCTCCATTAGGTAAAATTCTATCCCTTTTCTGGCTATTCTATAAACAATAGCACTGGGTTTTGCCATTAGATAAAGCTTGCTTTGGGGTCATGTTTTAAGAACAGCCGGCGAATGGCCCGTATCAGACCCTTACCCTTCTTTCTGAGAGCGACAGCCGCCTGGAGCATGGGCCGGTTGATCTTTCTTGCCGAAATCGCCTTGCCAATGATTCGACTTATGGAGAAGTCCTCGGGGAGGCGGATTCCAGAGGCCTCACAGTGTTTCTTGCGGTTTTCTTCCATGAGCGGCGCCCACTGTCAAAGCGAATTGATGATACGATGCGTACGGCCACTCAGAGAAGCGCCGGCAGTATTTACTAAATCCGAACGTACGCGTTCCCTGTAACCAAGCAATTCCTCTCCTGGACACATACCCACTGGAAATGTCAACATATGTTCCCCAAAACACACAGACAAAAATGTTCATAGCTGCACTATTTCTAAGGGTCCCAAACCAGAAACTACCCCAATGCCCACTAACAGCAGCCTGCACAGACTGGGCTATATTTACACACTGTGATTGCACTATTCCTAAGACCCTGTCTCAGTCTGTCTGGACTGCTACAACAAAAGAGGCTGTGTAGCTCATAAACGACAGAAATTTATTTCTCACAGTTCAGCCTCAGCTCACACATCAGCTAGGCCAGGCTGCCTCTTTGGGAAGTCCAAGATCAAGGCACCTGCAGATTTGGTGTCTGGGAAGAACCCACTTCCTGGTTCAGAGACAGTGCCTTCTCGCTGTCCTCACCTGCTGGAAGGGGCTATACTAGATCTCCAGAATCTCTTTTATTTTTCTTATTTTTTTTTCTTTTTTTTTTTTTGAGACAGAGTCTCACTCTGTTGCCTAGGCTAGAGTGACATGGCATCAGCCTAGCTCACAGCAACCTCAAACTCCTGGGCTCAAGTGATCCTCCTGCCTCAGCCTCCCAAGCAGCTGGGACTGCAGGCTCATGCCAACATGCCTGGCTAAATTTTTCTATTAGAGACAGGATCTCACTCTTGCCCTAGTTGGTCAAGAAACTCCTGAGCTCAAGCGATCCTCCTGCCTCGGCCTCCCAGAGTGCTAGGATTACAGGCGTGAGCCACCACGCCCAGCCTCATCAGTTTTCATTCACCATTTACTATGATGTGTGTGTGTGTGTTTGTGTGTGTGTGTGTTTTAAGTGACTGCAATACTCCCCACATTAACACTACATTCGCCTGTGCAGAAACAGTGGGTGTTTGGTATCATAGTGGGTCCCAAGTTTTCTGACAGAGTGCTGAGTGGCTGTAATTTATAAAATTAAAAAATATATATATTAGAATGTTTTATCTGTATACTTATAAGTAGATTCCCAATAGCCTTTCTTCTTAGAGAGGCACTAGTCGAGAATTCAAGTGGTGGTTAGATCCTAGTTACTTTGTTAAAAATAATTGAGGTTATACTAACAATAATAATGACCATTTTTTGAGCACTTACTATGTGCCAGGCACTGTGCTAAGCACTCTCTATGCTTCACAACAACCAACGAAAGGGGTTGCATTATCAACCCCATTTTACAGATGGCAAAACTGAGAGTTAAAGAAGTTAAGTAACTTGCTGTGGTCACACAGTCTGTAAGTGGGAGCTCTGATTGAAAACCTGTCCACCCATTAGATGGTTATTGAATTAACAGACCCGGTGGCCCTGCCCTATAATAGTTGCTCTGGCTGTGGTCGCTTTCTGGTGTACAACATTGAGGGCTTGGAAGTTTCCCTCTGCTTGGCCCCAAAACTGCAAACCAGTCTTAAATGCCTCTTCTTACATCCCCAGGCCTTCCAGATCAGCCCTGTGAGTCATGTGCTATCAGGTGTACATGGGTGAAGAAGATGTGGCCCTGCGCTCAGTGAGCTTCCGGTCAGCGCGGAAGCCAAGCATGTAGGCAGAGACTGCCTACCCAAGGGGGTCTGTGCGGTGACCCCCTCACCTGGGAAAATGTGATCTCTCCTCTCATGAGGCGGGCACTGGAACCATCCGGGCCTCCTTTCTGGAAAGCCTCATTCAGAAAACCTCTGGAAGACACAAAGAAGCACCATCATGAACATTCCGATGGCTTCATCATGGCAGCATGCGGGGACAGACACTTTGTATTCACTGAGAAACCGCCACTAGAAAGCCGGGCTGCCAGGGACCGGGAAATGCCAGCACAGTTCAGGTTGGGCTCTTCGCCCGCAAGGAGCCACCCAGCTGAGGATACGTGACCGTAAGCTAAATGGCAAGGACACTCAAAGGAGAAGCAGCTCATGGGAAACCACCTGGCAGAAACCAGGCAGAGAAAAATGAGAAAGAAAGAAATTAAAATTACGATGAGATCTGTTTTGTGGGCCTAAAGGATGAAGCTGAGGCAAGATTAACATTGACAAGTTTATTTGGGCCAAAGCTGGGGACAGCAGCCAGGGACACACTCCAAGTTGCCTGGGGGAGGGCTCGGTGCGCCCTTTCTTACACAAGCAGATTTGTCAAGGCAAAGGGGAACAAGGAGTGGGCTGATACAAAGCTGTCTGACAGGAATTCTCACTGGTTTAGAGATAGCTTTGACGAGTGACTGGCTACCCACTGTTGAACTGTAATGTGTGAGTTATGGGGTCCCGCGTGTGGCATTTAACGGCCACTTGGACGCGGTTAGTCTGGACCCTGCATAGCCAGTGGCTTCAAGAGGTAATTATTTAGCTCCAGAGGGAAATGAGATGTGACTGCTGTCACATTTTAAATGCTTCTCTGCCGGCCTGATAATTTAAAGGGGCTCTCGCATGCCTCAGATAAAAAGTTGTGGGTTTTTTTTTTTCCTTTCTCCTGTGGGAAGGCAAATTCTTTCAATAGATAAACAATAAGAATTCCAGGTCAGATCAGAGAAGCAGTAGTCACAGGACTCGTGGGGGAAAATTTCTCTGGACTGAAGAAAGATTTGAGTCCTAAGAACAAAAGTGCCCATCAAGTAACCAAGTACCAAGCAAAATTAATGAAAAAAAAAGAAAAGAAAAACACACACACACACACAAACCACACAGGCACATGTTGGAGAAACATTTCAATTCCTAGGATAAAAAAGTGCAACAAACAACCTAGTAGAAAAACAGATTATGCACAAAAGAAAACCAATTCAGACGGATACCAGCGCTCTGTTCTGCAACTTTATTTATTTATTTATTTTATTTTTATTTTTTTGAGACAGAGTCTCACTCTGTTGCCCAGGCTGGAGTGCCGTGGCATCAGGCTAGCTCACAGCAACCCCAAACTCCTGGGCTCAAGCGATCCTTCTGTCTCAGCCTCCCGAGTAGCTGGGACTACAGGCATGCGCCACCATGCCTGGCTCATTTTTCTGTATATTTTTAGTTAGCCAATTCATTTCTTTCTATTTTTAGTAGAGATAGGGTCTCGCTTTTGCTCAGGCTGGTTTCGAACTCCTGACCTTGAGCGATCCTCCCGCCTCGGCCTCCCAGAGTGCTAGGATTACAGGCGTGAGCCACCTCGCCCGGCCAAAGGATCAATTTCTTTGATCCATCACTCCAACCATTGGCTACCTTGACTCAGAGCTCCAGTTACATTACTCCCTCTCCAGCCTGATTAAAAAACCCTCAGGGACTCCCCACTGGCCATCAGAGTAGGTTCGCACTCATGTGCCAGCTCTCACGCTGTACCACGAGGTGGGCCAACACCCTTCTCCACCTCCCTCCCCCGCCGCAACTCCTGTCTGGCTAGACTGGAATATTCAGTGTTCTCATGCACACTCCACGCTTTCCGTCTCCCCAGCCTTTGTACACGATGTTCCCCTCACCTGGGAAGTTCTCCCTAGCAACCTCCTATCAATCTTCCTCATCTTCCCGTTCAGACCTTCCCACCCCCTCCTTCGGCCACCTTAGAACGTCGTACCTCTTAGGACACTGCCTTCATCTTGAACCCTAGCTCCTTGCAGATGTCTGGGTTTTCATGCCAGATAGGAAACATGTTGAAAATGCCCACTGCCAGGTAGGCCCCTCATCTTCACCTTCTGAATTAATACCTTCAAGGTTGGTTCACAAACCTGACAGGCTAATAAGGTCAAGGTCATGTTTTCTGACCTCCTGAGCTCCACAGCTTTGCTGTGGCCTGTTTTATGGCAACTGGGAGAAATCCTAACCATGTCACAAAGGGAGGATGCAATTTAGAGCAACATCAGATAACTCAACCTGGACAGATTGAGATCTTTCCCAGAACTAGCCAAGGAGGTGGAAAGTCATAATTAACCAGAGAGGAAAGGATCCTAGACTGGGCCACAGAAAAATTGGTTCCAGAGCCACATCTGGCTAACTACTACATAATCTGCAACAAATTAATCTCCTCCCTGAGCCTCAGTCTACACATCTATAAAGTGAGGGGTGCTGTGTCCCCTTTTGGCCTGGCGTGCTTGCAGATGCTAGCCTTTTGTAATTTATATAGTATACTATACATACTTATGTATATATTTATATAGTATACTACATATACTATATATACACCTGTTGGCCTTGGTGTCATAAGAATTCTAGAATTCCTTAGATGGGGCAGAACTCTCAGAATACAAAGCTTCTACTCTGCTCCTTAATCTTGCCAGTACTTTAGAATGTGCTCTTCCTCCTCTAGAATGACTTCTCTTTTCTTTTTTCATTTTTCAGAGACACAGGGTCTCACTCTGTTGCTCAGGCTGGAGTGCAGTGGCACCGTCATAGCTCACCGTAACCTCAAAGTCCTGGGCTCAAGTGATCCTCCTGCCTCAGCCTTCCTAGCAGCTAGGACTAAAAGCATATGCCACCATGCTTGGCTATTTTTTAAAAAAAATTTTATAAAAATGTGGTCTCACTATGTTGTCCAGGCTGGTCTGGAACTCTGGCCTCAAGAGATCTTCCCACCACAGGCCTCCGTTTCCCAAAGTGCTAGGATTACAGATGGGAATCACGGTACCTGGTCCACCTTTCTTTCTTTTTTAACTTTTTAAATAAATATGCTTCTCTCCCCTCTGATTGTAGGAGTAATATATGTTTGCGAATTAAGAAGTTGGAAAGTTCAAAAAAAGTAGAAAAATAAAGAAAATCATTCATAATCCCACCTGGAACTAATAAGCCCAGGTATATTTTGGCATATTTCTTCCAGACATTTTTCTACATGTAGCTTTTTTCCATAGATGAAAGCATACTGTAGACACAGTTTTACATTCCGGTGGGTTTGGGTTTTTTCATGTACAGTAACAGATATGTTCTGATGTCACTGAAATCTCATCCTGAACACCACATTTCTTGGTGGATGCTTTCCCATTTCCCAGGGATTATTAGGCTTTGGGCTGTTTCTGTAGTTCGCTATTACATTAAGAAAAACTGCAACCCACACCAATGGACAGAACTTTCTCCTAAATCTCAGCGCATGTCTTTAAGACCCATTGCCTTAGACAGAACTAATCAGGCAGCAGACAGTGCATCCAGTAATTCCTCTCACTTTCGGAAAAGGTCAACATAGAGGGCAGTTTTGGAGTCCTTGACAAGTTTCATTACTGAGCATTTAGAAAGACAACGGCTCCAATAACACAGGCTGGTATTTCAGGGCCAGGTAATGATTTTAATGGTTGGCAGGGCTCTCGCCCTGAAGCAACCTGAAACAACAGGGACCCAAGTCCAGAAAGGCCACTTCGAGCCCGGGATCCCGCCTCCAACCGCACGGACCAGGAGCGGGCGGCGGCGCCGGGTCCCCTTACCTGGGCAGCGCCAGGGCCTCCTCGGTGCGGCCGAGGGCGCCATAGACCCCGGGCAGCGCCAGCACCCCGTCGAGGTCGAACATGGCCACGCGCAGCGCCATGGCAGCCTGGGACACGGCCTCCCGCCCAGGCACCCAGTGCTCAGAGAGGCCAGTGATGGCGGGGGCCCGGGACTGAGGCTTCCCTGCTCCAGCCCAGCCCCGCCCCGGCCCCGCCCAGAGACCGCCTCCGCCCCGCCCCGGACACGCCCAGGGACCGCCTCCGCCCTGGCCCCGCCCCGCCCCCTATTTCGGGCCCGCCCCCTGCTTCCGGACAGCTCAGGCCGCGCCTCTGCTCCCTCCGTCCCCTGCGCTGGTCTCCAACAAAAGTCCAGAGCCCCCTGCCCCCACCACCCCGCACGCCTGAAGAGGTGGACCCTGGCCCAGGCCTTCTGGGCAGGCTGACCACTGGAAGAGAACGCGTGTTTGTGTGTTGTCAGACTCTTTTTACCCCAGTATTTACATCCTGTGTTTGCTTTGGTTGGCATATCCAGTAAACTAACAGTTTTGCAGCCCGACTTTCCTAGCCTCAGGACACCTGTTTGCAGATCCCCAACTATCCTGATGGCTCCTCTGGGCACACCTTCTTTGCCAAGGCAAAACGTGTTTTGAAAATAAAATATAATGCCCCTGGTGTGATGTGCCAGCCCAGAGTACTTCGATTCCAGTCTCTTGTGGAATGAGTCTTAGAGGAAATACATTCGGACTTCATTTTCCCTTTGTACATTCTACTTGTAATCACTGCTGCCTAAAAACGTTTGAGGTTTGTATTTAATAGCCAATTTCTGCACTGTTGACTCATTTATGTTCCTAGAAAAACTAAAACCCTGGTTGGGAGTCCTTGTGGTGTGCTTGTGTAGAGGATGTTGGAACCCCCATGCCTTTGTAGTGTAGCTCTAGGAGTTTAAAAAATGCGCTTTTACCTACTGCTCCAAATTGCCAAGAGCACAGCTGTAGACGATGAAGACATTGTTCTTTTGTTGTTGTTTGAGACAGGGTCTAGCTGTGTTGCCCAGGTTAGGGTGCAGTGGTGCCATCATAGCTCACTGCAGCTTTGAACTCCTGAGCTCAAGAGATTCTCCCCCCTTGGCCTCTCAAAGTGCTAGGACTACAGGTGTGAGCCACGGTGCTCGGCCAAGACCTCACTCTTGAATGTGTTGTCTGTGGCTTTATTCAAGATACTCTCTACCATTTAGCTCTGAGAATGTTGTGAGAGGTTGTCAGATAGCTTACTGAAATCCAGAGGTCTGCGACAGTCTTTAGACCTCTTGATCATCGATTGGATCCGAAAGAGCGTTGAGTTCACTCTGGGCTGGTTTGTTCTAGGTGGGGCATGATGACCCTTCTCCTGCTTCCTGGTATCCAGCTGCCTGGGCCAGAGGGAGCAGCTTTTAGTTCAGTGGTGGTGTTTTCTGGGAGTCCTTCCTAAACGCTGAGCCTGGAGCTCACTCTTTCATTCCCTTCAAAGGAGCCTTTTGTGGGCTCCTAATCTCCCATCTTAAATCCCTTTCTTCTCTTTCTATATAAAATAGCTACAGTGATTTCTGTTGCCTGCATCTGAATTCTGGTACGGTATTGTTTGTGAATACATACTGTTTATAAAGGTAGCAAAGTGAAGAGGAAGGACACGCCTACAGAACTGGATTTTATAAATCCTTCTTTTGAGAAGAAAAATAAGAAACTTAGAAATATGAGACTCCACTTTCCTCTTTGCTTAAGCTATCACATGGACCTTTTATTTATTCAGGAGCAGTTAACTAGTAAATAGCTCTTGTCTGGAATATTTTATTTTAGTTTTGTTTTATTTTATTTTATTTTTATTTTTTGAGACAGAGTCTCACTCTGTTGTCTGGGTTAGAGTGCCATGATGTCAGCCTAACTCACAGTAACCTCAAACTCCCAGGCTCAAGCGATCCTCCTGCCTCAACCTCCTGAGTAGCTGTAACTACCGGCATTCACCACCATACTCGGCCAATTTTTCTATTTTTAGTAAAGACTGGGTCTCACTCTTGCTCAGGCTGGTCTGGAATTCCTGAGCTCAAGTGATCCCTCCCCCGCCTTGGCCTCCCAGAGTGCTAGGATTACAGGCGTGAGCCACCACGCCCAGCCTGGAATATTTTCTACCTTGTGAATTACAGAACTTTCTGGCTGAATTGCTTAAGCAAAGATTAAAGGTCTCAATTGCAGTTTCCTGTGCTCTGTTCTTTTTCATGAGTCATGCCGCCCCTGTGTTTTCTGCTCCCCAAGATATAAGGAGATAAGAGCCTCCCCAGCTGCGCTATGGGAACTGAATGTCTCTTTGCAGCGTAAAGCCCACTCCCTGCATTTGGTAATTTTCATATTTACATACACATACTGTGGAGTACTACTCAGTGATGAGAGAGAATGAAATAACGTCATTTGCAGCAACTGGGATGGAACTAGAGGCCATGATCCTAAGGGAACTAATCCAGGAATGGAAAAATAAATGCCACATGGGAGCTAAACTATAGCTGCACGGGGCACACAAAATGGCATGATGGACCTTGGAGACTGAAAGATGGGGTGGGGGG